>JAZHYW010004765.1:0-24889 GCA_037355805.1 Ixodes ricinus
AGGAGAATTGAGTCTACATCACACCCAGGTGTATCGTGGAAGGTAACTCGTGCCCTTAGAATGCCCAGCGGGCAAGGTCTGGCAAACATAGGGGCCCAACTTTGGCGCAGTTGGGTTTTTTCCACGGCAATCATCAGTCTGGCAGAAGTACAGTGCCCCATACGGCGTTAGTTGGCGATCTGGATACCGAAGTATGGCTCTTCTCTGGTACGCCAGACGGGTTCCAAAGTTGGTGCCATACTTGAGCCATAGCTGCCGGAGAAACGCCGAATTTGGGTCTTTCAGTTTCTTCACCGTTTGGCGTTGCTCCTGGTCTGCCAGAGGAGCGCACAAAGTTGGTGCCATACTTTAGCCATAACTGTCATAGTAAATCCTAATCTGGGAATTCGGGGCATGCCAAGGTTTGGCGTTTCTCTGGTTCGCCAGAGGAGCGCCAAAGTTGGTGCCATACTTGAGTCATAGCTGCCAAGCAACGCCGAATTTCGGTATTTCGGACATGCCAAGTTTGGCCTTTCTCTAGTCCGCCACAGGTGTACCGTAATAAGTGCTAGACTTTAGCCATAACTACCAAAGCAACGCCTGAATTTGTGTATTTCGGGCGTTCCAAGTTTGGCCTTTCTCTGGTCCGCCACAGTTCTGCTAAAGTAAGCGCCAGACTTTAACCCTAACTGCCAAAGCAACGCCTAATTCGGGTATTTCGGCCGCGCCGTGTTTGGCACTTCTCTGATTCGCCACAGTTGTGCCGAAGTAAGGGCCAGACTTGAGCCATAACTGCCAAAGCAACGCCTAATTTGGGTATTTCGAATATGCCAAGTTTGGCTTTTCTCTGGTCCGCCACAGTTCTGCCAAAGTAAGTGCCAGACTTGAGCCAAAACTGCCGCAGTAAATCTTAATTTGGCGATTCGGGGCATGCCGAAGTTTGGCTCTTCTCTGGCTACCCACTGAATAAGTGCCTGGCAATAAGTGCATGACAAAGAAAGCCGAGAGGCCTGCCCAAGTTTGGAATATCTCTGGTGTGTCAAAGAAGTGCTCTTTTACGCGCCCAAGACGAGAATTAAATAAATAAGCGTTGGAAACACGATGGTCAGATGTCATCACCTCCGTTCCCAAGCAGCACGGCAATACTTTGCAGTATCGTGCCAGTACCGGCCGAAAGCCGGTTACAATACCGCTCAAAGATCCAGTTTGGCACCACCGTTTGATATCCGGCAGGTACTGCCGTACAGCCGTTTTGCCCCGGCCTACCGTTCGCGCAATATTGTGCGAATACTCTACCGATGCGTCTGCTCCGTATTCGCCGAAGGTCGTGCAAATATGTGTACGTTGCATATCATTTGTTGCGTATCAAATCACATATACGGACAAACAAATTTGTTTCGATCGCTCCCAGAAGTTTATTAAACCAACTATCATTACACACAGTGTATTCTCGACATATTTTCAAAGGTCACATTTCTCTATAAAACGAAAAGCAAATTATAAAATAAAATTAACACTGTCCTCATGCCAAGCAAAATTCATCACACAAAAACCGCGGAGATTGAGAGGAAAGCAGGGCTACTATGAGAAGCATGCTTGCAGTGTACTTACTAATAAAAGAGCTATATCATGTAATCTTTGATAGATGCATAATCCGACTCAGGCACCCCCAAACACACTCGAGAAAGAAGGCTGCGCACATTGACCTGACGTCTCGTCGTCGGCGAAGAGCAGTTTCTGTCGAAGCGTGTCCAACAAACACATCACAAAAATTCCACGAACTCCGGTGAAAAAAATGGCTGTTACAAAAAATTGGAATGGACGTATTCCGGCCGTTTACGACAACAAAACACGGCCGCGTGTGCAACGCACGAAAGCAACAGAACACTGAAGAGCGCATTTCGAAAACCGGACCTACGTGGCCCGCCCCGTTTTATAACTAGGCAAACGGCGAAAACAACAGCCCAGAGATCCTATCAGCGTGAGAGAGAGAGTCACGTGAAAAAAATTTTGTCCAAACGTTTAAGTCCTACGCTTCCTATGCAGCAGAGGTCACGCTTTTCGCTCCACCTTTTGATTTGCTTGAAGGGACCATGAAATGACATTTTTACTTTTGCCAGATAACTTTTACATTAAACCTTCAACGTTCACTGAATGCCGAACAGGCATCCGTTTTCGTCTCGGTTCATTAACTTCTACACAAAAAATAATGAAATATCGACTTTTTCTTTCTCTCCAACTGACCGCAAAACAAGTTGCGGCGTAATTTTGACGGTCGTGACGTACGCTGGGACAGGAACCGGAAGTTCTCTCGGCAGTAGGAGAATGGGAGCGTTAGCGGAGGCGAGTTGGGGGTGCGCCGGTAGGTTTTACCGCGCTGATGTCACCGACGTATTTTCTGAATCGGCGCCTCTCATCGCCGCGATAGCCATGGACACATCGCAGCTGAGCGAAATTCAATGAGATATGTTACGCTACAGCGACAGCATGGGACTAGTCTCATACGCCGGTATGCCTGTTGGGAAGTGCGGCGAGTCTTCCGGTGAAGACTCCAGAAGTCAACCCAACTGTCATTGTTGGTAAAAGGCGGCCCGTGTCAGTCGTTTGCAAAGCGACGTAGATGGAAACAAATCGCCGCGGCGTTTTTCGCGGCCTCGGAGATGCAGGAGCGAGCCGACGTTAAAAAAGATACGTTTGAGCTACGACAGTGTCAGCAAGAGCCACGTAAATACCTGTTCACACTCGGAGCGGACGCGCGCGTTTGATGGAAGTGCTGTATTCGCGCTGTTGGTGAGCGCTTCGGGACCGATCTTTACGATTGCAACTCGATACTGACGTGGCACTCGGCAAAGGAAGGTTGGACCGGCATTGCACGAAGCTCCCACGAACTGTTATAGCTCGACAGTGACGTGCAGTCGTGTCAGAATAAAAATGGCATACTAATAACAAAGTGTACATACCGTGTTACGAAGGTAATCCATACGGCGTTTATTCGAGCTCTATATCACACAAAACAAGTACAGGGTGTCACAAAAGAAAATTTACACGGTATTTTACCGCAAAAATAAACTAGGCATCGCCGAACGCTCATTTTCCGCCCAAAGGTAGAGCTAGAGGTCACAACCAGATGCCAAAGTTTCAGCCTGATCCGATAACTTAATCAAAAGTTATAAGTGATTTTCTGAAAATTTCAATGGGAAAATGGAGCCCATTTTTGCCCGTTTTCGGTTTCTGGTGCCATAGAGCCCCATGTGTTTGAAAACTCCATCGACCGCCATTTTCCCATTGAAATTTTCAGAAAATCACTTAAAACTTTTGATGAAGTTATCAGATCGGGCTGAAACTTTGGCATCTGGTAGTGACCTCTAGCGCTACCTTTGGGCGGAGAATGAACCTTCGGCGATGCCTAGTTTATTTTTGCGGTAAAAAAGACCGTGTAAATTTTCTTTTGTGACACCCTGTAGATAGAATCGACGAAACGACAGTGTTCGTCAACACTGCCTCGGAAAACAAGGAGATGACAAGGGGAAGAGATTGACCTCACCTGTTAATCTAAAATTGAGGTCAGCGATCAAACTATAATACGGGAAGGGTCCACAAGGGTCGCGCGGGCATATTCCATTCAGCACGCCAACCGGTCGTGGGCAGACGGTCTTGGCCAAGGACTGTTGAAGCAACGCAGCACTGAGTCGGCTGCTAGGCCTATCTGCCGAGTTCGGTGGATTCGTAGACGCGTTGCAGCTTCTCTCGGGTGTTTGTGGATCCAGCGTTCTTGTTCGTCGTGGTCTGTTCCAAGTACTTTTTCTTGCTGCTTGAAGTCGGGACGCGCGAGAAGAACACGTAAAAAAATAAACGTTCGTTGGTCGTCATGACCACGCTGACCAAGCGACGCTGTCGGCCATGCTGATTTGATCGTAAAGAGGACAGCTCCGGAGCTGGCTCTAAGCTTCGTTTACCTCACGATAGATGGCGCTTGGCTCTCAGCATTATCAAATTTCGCAATTTTCGCCACACATCTCTAATTATGCTACAAAATGTGGATCTGAATATTATTTAACAAAACTTTTAGGAAACATTTGCCGGCTATTTATTGTTTATGATCGCGGTGCTGGTGAGGTAGGCGCTTACCCAATAGGCGACGTGCATTCGGCTGACGTGCTGCAGTTCCGCGGATGCATAGCAGTGAAAAGGCAGAGAGCTTTCGAAGGAAAGAAGGCGCAAAACGAGTCCAGTTTTCTTTTAAAAGTTCTATAGCAAAGAATTTTTTTTGGCTCCCTATTCCTGTGTTTTGTGTTTTTTTTTTCACAGCTTTTACGACGTCCGCTGGGTGAAATTCGATTTCAGAATCATTTCATGGTCCCTTTAAAGCGGCTGTCTCGCTCGCTGACAGCCGCACGAAGACAGAAAAGCAGGTGGTGAGCATTTGCAAAAGGCGAGGTCGAAGGGGCAACAACAACGCAGCTAAGCTCCCTCGGCATTTTCGACGCTTTAGAGTAAAAAAATAAAACAAAGACAACTTATCAAAAAAAACTGCTGTACAGCCAAAGCTACAGGGGAGAGAGTGTATCCCGACCTGTTCTACAGTAGGGAAATAAGGGACGGGGGAGTCCCAGCCCTCTCTGGAAAGAAATGGAACGGAATGAAAGGAAAAGGCCGCTTCTGCCGGTGACCTTGTCGCCTTGCCTAGTCTGTCAGCGTTCGGCTTCCATTGTGGGCCTCAGAAAGATATTCTTCTTTCTTGAGAGCGAAATGGAAGGGGCGCTTATGTTTTGCGGGCTTGTCGCCACCCGATAGGCTTCAATTATTTCTCTCCCGACTCGCTCGCTGTGGCCTCCCATGGCTGTCGTGCCAGCGAAATTAGGAGCGCAGCCAGGACATTTCCTCCCGTGAATGACGATCGGGTGCTGAGAATCCGAAGCAGCTCTTTCGGCGTCCATTTGATGTTCTCGGAGTCGGTCGTTGAGGCATCGCCCTGTTTGCCCGATGTACTGTACATGGCCCCGTAGGACAGGGTAGATCGCGTACACTTCCACCGCTTCCTCTCCTTCTCCCAAGATTTACCTTTCCCGAACTCCCACGGAGCGGGCGGGCATTGAGCTTGAAGCCGAAAATAAATGTTGTTGAAGTTGAAAGATTGCCCTGTTTGTATCGTCCCTTATGTGTCTCCACTTTCTAAATGTTCAAAAGCACCAACACGCTAAAATAGAACAAGTTCCCGGATTTCATTTCAATTCCCCAAGTGTGATGCGGGAGCGGCGCCACGGAGCCCCGGTCGTTTCCGCTCTTTGTTAACGCTAGGATTTGACCAACGAGGTAGAGGGGCTTAGAGTGATAAACCGGAAGTTCGGAAGTGGCACCCCCCGGTTGCCGCCATTTTGTACGCAAAAGTGACCACACGTCACATGACCTCGCAAGAGCCGTGACGTCACCGGCAAGATGGCAGCGCCCAGAGCTGGGAAATGCGAGTTTGTTCGGTGCGCGGTAGCCGCGATGTTTAGCTGCTTTCCGACGACTTCGGTCTTCTTCGTGCTTGCTGACGCAGGTATAATGTGAAAATATGAAGAAATGAGACTTTATTACCTTTTCCCGCAAGATCGCCCTGTATCATCTGGATATTAACACCTGCGAGACAGCATCAGCCGTATCGCCGTACCGGTGCTCGGATTCCCGGATGTGTTCGAGGGTCGATAGAACTTTGAGTGCTTTTAGCATGCAATTTTCGCTTTCCCTTAGCTTTGTTTGAACGTTGGAATGTCTGAGAATCGACGCGAAATGTATACGTCGGACGTAGGGCCTAGGGGAATTCGTTTCAGCCCTAGGTAACTGCATAATCGCAGCCAACTTTTAGCGAGGAAGCTCCTGCGATCTTTACGTTTTGTACTTGTAAACAATTTTACGATATAACTCCTAGCATAATATATTCACATTTTTCTAGCTTCGTTTGAACGTCTGAGAATCGAAGCGAAAGGTACACGTCGCGTGAGGACTTAGGGGAAGTTGTTTCAGCCCTGCGTCACCGAATAACCATAGAAACTTTTAGCGAGGAAGCTCCTGCGATCTTTAACCTTTTGTGCTAATCGACGATTCTACATGCGATCGCTTTTCTTCCTTTTTTTGTGAGTGCGAATTGCACACTTATTTTCAGCTGCGAGGATGACGTTTTTATTGAGTGGGGGATGAATAAACCGTTGCAGGCACCTGCCTCAATGCTATTCGACTTGCTATTTTTGGTGTACGCATAGATTAATTGCACAATTTTCTCTTTCGTAGGTTTTTTTGCAGCAATACTTTTTTTCACCAAGAGTGCATTGTATTAGTCGGTCAATTATTTACTTGTTCTAGTTACCTGTGCAAGATGATTCATATTTGTGTTCACCCCTTGCCCGAAAAGCAGTCTTGTTGAAAAATGTTGACTACCATTCCTTTCGGTTTCTTCAATAGACTTCTTTCTAAAGTGTGGGCTGCCTATACTTCGTATTACCATAACCTGGAAAAGGGCAACCGCCACAGTCCCCTCGTGCCAATCAGATTGACGGAGTGAAGGCATGTGAGAAATCTGTGCTGACGAGCACTCTGATGATATGTTGTCATGTGCCTCTCTCCAACATGCATATTGACTCACCAAGACTGTAGCCTTCGCCGCTTGCCAAATTGTGATGGAACGAATTACAGTAGCTACTACTCTAATTGCCCAAGGTCTTCATACTTTGGGCATTTGTTCGACAAGAATGTTATGTCCGCCATCAGTGTGAACTCGGCTGAGCGCCTATTGGACTCAAATGCTGCATTAGAGTTCGACGTGAACTGGGGCATATTCGTGTGCTTTGCACCGAAAAAAAATGGCGACAGTTGTGTTGCTTGATGGGGTTTTGCAAAGGGTCTATTGTGTCATACGTATTGGAAGTGTCCTGCTATATAACAATGCATAAACACATACCATTAAACTAGATGCTCAGAGGTGTGTTTGTTTTTGCAACTAACAAGTTGCAGCAGTGTGCTTAAATGTTATTATCATGTGCGTAGTTTCAAGTATCCTCTCTGCAATGCCTACAAAGGCCCCTGGAGAGAATAAATTAATAAATAACATTTTCACATCACTGGAGTTGGTTTTAGGATGCGCCATATGTTCAGGAGAAGTGGAACGAGTGCAGCCCAATGCAACCAGTCTGGTATGTCCCCTTAATTAATATTGAGGGGTCGGAGATGCGAGTGCCCTCAAAAGTTCCAGCACGTGCGGTAAACACAATTCTTTGTGTAGAGACTCTGAAGACGTAAAGGCGAGCGGAAATATGTTTATTAGGTTAGTGTATCAAATATGTTGATTTCCACTTGATTACATAATTATTGGTTCTTTGCAAATGGTTCCATAACGAGTTCTTTCTGCGACAGTCTCGTGTCAGGCGTTCAGTCATAGTACCTGTGCTGCTTGTTGACGGATGATGCTCCTGGCACGTCGGTGTTCAGTTTGGTCGAGTGGCAACTTTGACCGACTGATGCCGTCTTGTAATCATACGTCATGTGTGGCCACTGACATCTGATGCACTGAAGCTGCAGGGCTGGCTTCTAATCCGCAAATTTTCCTGGTAGTTTTCTGCATCAATGCAGCAAGCTCGGGCATGTATGAATGCTTCGGCGTTGGGGTGTCTCATTGAATCGGCATTGAATAGTAACGGGTAGCCGATGGCGGTCGTCGTGACTTTGTGGCATAAGTCGCCCTCGGATCGTCAGATGCCGCTTCGCTCGAAGAAGACTCCAGATGAATAGCCTGTCGAACTTGTTCCGAAACAATCTCCGCAATCAAAATAAAAGCCGGGCAACTAATGGCAGGAAGTAGCTTCCTGGTCTCCTCCCGGACAACGTCGTGGATGTCGCAAATGCCTGGGAGGCTGGCATCGAAGTTGCAGCTGGACGACTCGAGTGTCGAGAAGCTGGGGAGTTGTTGATAGCGACAGGCTCGGGCCTGCAGTGTACATTCAATGTTGGAAGCCGCGGTGATATGAACCCTTCGACTGTTATCGTGGAGTTGCGGACAAGGCTGCCGGAGGTGTTGTACCTCACATGAGGGACATAGGATTCTTAGCTTCTTGTCTTCTGTAACATCAGGGTTGGCGTGGGTGCTCGATCACGCTCAAAACATCTTCCACGAAGGCGGTGACGCTCTTGTTGGGGCCGCATCCTGGACAGAATTAGGAATTCGGCTCTTCCTGGTCAATGTTGGCTGATGAACGTGCACTTCAGCTCGATCGTGCAAACTTCCCACGACGTTAAGGAGGATTCGTGGTTCTCAAACCAGTGCCTGGCAGTTTCTTCCACGAGAAGTATAGGTTCTGCAGGAGCTGGTTGTCCGTCTACCCACTGTGGCGGGCGACACGGCCATATATTTCAATCCAGCCCTCGACGTCTTCATACACCTTGCGTGAAAGGGCATCGGAGTGCGAGGTGCGACGGGCATGCAAACGATGATGGGAGCGGACATGGTTTGCTGCTACAGGTTTGTCATTGTTGGCTTAGTCAGCTTCGGTTTTTCTGGCAAAAGACCGAATTCAGGTGGTTTTTGCTGGTAGCAGCGACTGGCTCGGATTTCAGGTTCTTCGTGGTGAATTTCCAAGGTTCGTCCTTGCGATACTCGCTCGTCTTGCGGTTTTTCTGCCGGGCTTGGGATAGGACTTGGTTCACGGCTCGCCGGGCGTTTAAGACGCGGGATAATCCGCTACCCGTGTCTTAGTTGTTATCGAGCAACTCGACTGAGGAACCGCCAGGGTCCACACAGAGTGAAGGGCTATGGGTAAAGTGTGCAGTACCTCCACCAGAACATACGACGACAGCTGAGCATGGCCTGGAACTTTCCAGAATAGTAAATATTGATAGAAAATAGGACTGGAGCAAGCATCTGTGACAATATAACAAAACAGACAGAAGAGAGTCTATCCTGACCACTAAAAAAGCTGCATTGTTTTAGAGGCATTCTGTTCGAATAAATCCTCTCCTTCGGGGTTTGGCGACTGCCGTGGACGAACTGAACTGAAATGGATGTGGAACCACTTTTCTGGTAATGAGCCGCTGCAGACGGTCGTCGCAAAGCGGCGTGAACGGGTGGACTGGGTAGGTAACACGCGCGATGAAATGTCCATACAGCTTGCAATTCGCGTACCGAGTGTTGGTGAAACTTGTGTCGACGAAACGTGCGACAGACAGGCGGAATCAATACCAACTGCAACACCTGTGCTCCGCGAAAGTGCACGTCTACGCCAGAACAATTTAGGAAGCAGCACAGCATCACCTAAAGCACGGCACAGGAACTACCAACTTGAAGCACTTGAAGGCAGCTCTCCGGTGCGCCGCAAAACCAAAGTGAGCCTTCGGTCATTTGAACCAAGCGGCACCACGATTGCACACTGCCAAGCACGACTCACGCAATTTCCGTGGCTAAACTGCGTATCCAAACATATTGCACACGCTTCACTGCAGACCTCGAAGATTCCGATGGTCAACGAGAGCACAAAAACGTCGCCTTAAAATTTACTTGCGGTATCCGAATCAATCCGAGGTCCGAGCAACGTAGGGCCGATTGTCTCTTTCCTGGCAATATCCCCGTCGGTCACCAGCGAAATGCACACCGTTCCTCTTTCTGTTCACGTTCTACCTACGTCAGACACCACGCTGAACTCTGAAGTCGCTTTCGACTGGCCTCATTTGACGGCTTCCGCGTCTGAAATCAACTCGCCGACACGAACGACAACAAACAACGCATCCGACAAGCTCCGGCCCAGCTGGGACCAGCCGCTGCATGGGCGCTGCCATCTTTCCTGTGACGTCACGTATTTGGTTTGGTCATGTGACGTGTGGTCACATTTGCGTACAATGGCAGCCGCCTTATGGGGGTCACTTTCGAGTGCACACCGGAACCCCGGTTTATCGCTCTAAGCCCCTCTACCTCGTTGGATTTGACGGTGCCCACTCACAATGCAAGACACGCACAAAGCCACGCTCGCTTTTGCAATGCGCCCCCTAATAATGATATCTGTTGAGGAGACGTACGCACATCGGTCTCGTGCAGCGCTAGCTCAATGGCAGCACTTTCTGCTAAAGGCGCATTCACACCGAGGATGTAGCGGTCGCGCGATGCGACTAAATCGCATCGCAAAAAATAATTAGATGATCACTCTGGCGTGCGCGATGAGCGAGTCCAACACCTTCGTTGGCGAGTCGCTTCTCAAAAACTCTCGCTCCGAACGCCGTTGATTGGCTCCAGCCTCTCCGCTAATAGATCGCATTGCAAAAAGTCGGGTCAGCAAGCGACTGCTGAAATCGCGTCGCTTTTTGCCCGCGCTGGTCGCTTTTGCGATGAAAGTTATCACGCGACTAGATCGGATCGTCGGTGCAGACGCGCCTAGTGTCGAACCAGTCTCACGGCACGTCCCGATGTTGGCGTGTACCTACCGCGCGAGTACAACCCTGGTCCAGCCGCGTCAAAACGTTCAGCCAACCTTTGGACTGGAGAAATCAAGAGACACCCAAAAATAAGATAAAGTGGCCAGCCGAAAGAAACTTGATTTCTATTTAATTAAGATGAAGACCACCCGCGTACATCAAATACCTCATCAGCCGAACTCCAAGGCGGTAAGCCTAGTTCTGGCACTTGTTTGGCAACTTTGGCCCGTAGCTGCCAGAGGACTGCCGAGCTATCGTGAAGCGAAGCCTAACTCTGGCACTTGTTTGGCGACTTGGAGCCCAAAGACGCCAGATGTCAACCGAACTACAAGGTAGTAAGCCTAACTCTGGCACATCTGTTGCGATTTTGGCCCGGAGATGCCGGAGTGACAGCCGAACTATCAAAAAGTGATAGCCTAACTTTGGCATTTGTCTGGCGATTTTGGCCCAAAAATGCCAAATATCGTGCCGAACTACTGGGCAGTAAGCCTAACTTTGGCATTTGTTAAGCGATTTAGGCCCAAATACGCCAGATTAAAGCCGAACTACCAGGCAGTGAAGACTAGTGACACTTGTTTGGCGAATTAGGGCCAAAATACCCAGACTGTTGCCAAGGGAGGTCAGATTTGGCTCTACTTTGGCTTCTTCGGCCTTTTCAATGCCCTAAACTGCCAGACAAAAAGCCAAGTTTTGGCCCAGAACTTGGTGCTACCTGAGGAAGCAGATACATTACCGTAATTTGGCCTTATTGCCACCCGAGTGGTTCACACTGTTTGTATCTTAGTTACACAGACACCCTCAATCATCTATCAGACATTTGGTAGGATTAATGCCTACAGAAATGCAGCTAAGTGTATATAATATGAATGTGCAGAATTCAATAAACAATTTGATAACAGCGCTAATTAAATAAAAATAAAACCTTCAAGTACATTAGTTTTCCTTTTTTGCCTTGCTTTCTTCTTAAAATTGGCTAAAAGTGATCTATATCAACTAAAGAAGTGAGCATTACATTCATATTCGCTTTTATTACAACATTTATCTCTTGGTTGAAAAGTTATTTTTACCTATTTGTGCTGCAAAATGCTATGGAAAGAAAACAGTCTTTAGGGTCCAAATATTATCAAATTTTTTGTCTTGTTCACATATATTGAATATGATTAATCAACCTGGCAACTTTATATCTGACAATTTGTATACAGATTTTTCTGAACACATTCCCTCTATGTGTGCCAAAGTCCAGGGGGTGCTATTTGTGCATTGTACAAAAGTCGCCTTTGCTTTGGAACAACGATGCAATGTACAATCGAATGCCCTTAAAATAAAGTGTTGCCCCTGTAGTTCATTATGCATACTACTGCATTCGGCCACTTTTGCAGGTCTATTGGCTAACTGAAGCGACGATTTCACTGCCTGCACGGCTGAGCTCGGATGCGACCCAAGATATGCTGCGACATCGTTGTTGGCCTGCTGCATCATCCTCCACAACCTCGCCAGATGGTTTCCATGCAGCCTTCCAGCACTTCCCTTGCCAAGTGAGGTTCCCACCTACCCCATACAAGCAATACGGCCAGACAGCGTTGCAGCTCGAGCTGCTATTGTGGCCCGTGTTTCTTTCGTAAATGTAAGTATAATTATTCCATATTGCGTGACAGGTGCTCGTAGACATTATGTTCTAAAGTAAAGGGTTCACCTTTGTTATTTAAACTTGTTAACTGAACCTCTGTTGCATGTTATATTTCAACGTTGTCTCAAGAAGAGAGCAGTAGGAATGGTGACAAGAGGATAAATATTAACAGCAGTATTTTATTTGCATACTGAAAGACTACAAGATACTGTATCAAACATAACACAAATGTCACATTGCCAAACAAGTTCTAAAATCGTATCACAGAGTTTTTTATTTAACAGTTATGTCTGGCAGCAAGTCGCGTAGCATTGCCATCCACATAAAACTGCTGCCACTACGAAAAAAAAACAGCTTTTTGTTAGTTCTCGTGTAGATCTCCAAGTTTTTTAATTGCAGTTCGAGCTTGAGCTTTCTTAGTTAAAACAGCTCTGTCTTTTCTGCACCAACGATACGTTGCGCAATCGCGGCCTCGTCGTAATATTTCTTTGCCGCCGTGCCGGCTGAGATTACTACTTCAGCGGCGTCCAGCGCCCTCTTGGCGGCTGCTTTGTCTGACTCAATGTTATCTGCTTCAGTCTCCTGCAGTTCCTCACTTCGCCGCTGGAAACGACGTGCAGCCGTCCTGCACCAGCGACTTGGTCGGATGCCTGGAGGAGAGAGAGGCTCGTCTGTACCAAGGAAAGGTTTCCGGGTGGCCACCTTTCTGCCTTGCAGCCCATTCGTCCAGTGGCAGCACAACTTCAGCAGAGCCCATACTGTACAGAACCATGTTGATGCTGATTTTAGCCGAGTGCTAAAAAGGCACACATTTTGTCGTTAAAACTATTCAGTTTCCAGCAGCCCATCTTTGTGTTAGGTATTTTAACGCAGTATAAGAAAAAGTAGTAACGGTTTATCTCGGTTGCAGTCCTATGCAGCCTGTTTAGAGTGAAGCCAGTGTCATTTGAGAAACATCTTTAAATAATCAGTACCTTCACTCTACCTTCACCTCGAATACATTTTGGTCAGTGTGGAAAGATCACTGAACTTTACTTAACTAAACTCATATCCTCACTATGTGATGTACGGCTGGAGGTAATTTTTTTTCTGCTTTTGGTTCAAATAGATCTTTTTGGTTCAAATAACTCAGGAGTGTATCGCCTGTCCCTCTTTCTGCCTTTTCACAATATATGTGCATTCCCACACCATAAGAGTGCAAAACAGCCCTTTCGTATAGCTTTCCACAACTTTAATTCAAATTCTTCGTTTTGCCACATCGACTGTGCAGTCATAAAAAACAGCTTCGCATCCATTGAATTAAAAAGTTTATCTTCACCATCTTCCCAAACTGATAAATAAATATTTTATGACATTCTGTTTCTGTTTTCCAGCTGCCTTTCGAGTTAAGAAAAAAAAGAAAGCACGCAAGATTACATAGAAAATACCAATTGAACACTTTTGCAGGTGATAAGCTCCACTGTGCATCCTGAACATTAGGACTTATCCATAAAATATTACTGAAAATACAGAGATATTGGCAACTGAGCCTCAGTGAGCAGCTTGATTTTACTGAAGATTGAAGCAATGCTAGTTGCATACGCCTCGGTGTCGCCGACAACGACGTCATCCAGGCCAATCAAATTCGGTGAGTCCTGTCCAATGACGTCAAGCACAGCCTGGAAGATGGGCGTCACTACAGCCGGTTGGGGCCAGCACCTTTGAGTTAAGGCATAGGAGTCGTTCTAAATGTAAAGACAACAGTCGATGACAGGTCAAGAGCGAAGGGAGAGAAATATGAAGGGTATGGAAAGGAGGAAGCAAGCGGGACGCTAGAGAGGGCCAGGGGGAAACCTCATCTCCTCTCTAGCGCCCCCTGATTCCTCCTTCCTCCCTTCCTTCCTCTCCCCCTTCATTCTTGACCTGTCACCGACTATAGTTTTCTCCCAGTGGACTCAACACGCTCTTTTGCTAGTATTAGTCCTCCACATATTCCATTTTATTAGAGTGCCTACGGTGAAGCGCAATAAGCAAATTAAATTTGCATGGGCTTGTTAGTTACTCCGTTGGGTATCTGATTTTATATCCTACAGTTGTTGGTATTATAATGTTTTTTTTAAATTTTATGTTTTACCGCAGGTTCAAGTACTATACTTTGTCTGACTGCATCCCACTCAGAATGCAGACAAGGCCCTATGAGCTCTATAGAATCCTTGAGTGGGTAGTCCTGACTCACCAGTTTGTTGTTCGTGCCCTCGGAAGAGCGCATACATGTGTCTGGCTTTCTTCACCAACTTCGGCCATGTCTCCTGCAGCTGCCGTGCACTCCGCGGAAAGCTTATGTCGCTGACAATATCTTCTCATGCCTGTCCCTTCGTTCGACAGGTAACTGTGCTGCTGAATTTTTCTAGAATTTGTTGTTTCCGTTCTTTAATTGCTCTAATTAATTCCATTTGTGGATCCAAAGTCAGTTTAGTTGTTTTGCGCTTGAGGGATGGTTTGCGATGTCGACGCACGAATCATTTTTGCATTCGGTTGTGATAATCTGCTATTCTAACTGAAATTCAACAAGCAATGTGTTAATATTTGAAAACGATTTCCACAGCTAAATGTAAAGTGTAAAAATATAACTTTAGTCAAGTTCGTTGCAAGTAAAAGTATGATCTCTTTTATTTTGGTTTTACGACTTTTTCAGACGTTCGACTTGCTGTCTTGCCTGTAGGATTTCGCTCAATCAATGCATCCACGGCTGCTAGATTTTTTTCTTATTTTGTTGATGTTTTTTTGTTTTACACAACTGCACTGTGTATTAGTACTAAATAGGCGCCTCCTGTTATTGAAAAGAGTCATAGAAAGAGCGCTGTATGTTTAAAAAGACGTAAAATTCTTGTTGTGGGAAAATGATGCTTGTTTCGGCCACGTTTGTGTGAAAGTCATACCGATGCTGTCATCTTGGTTTCCTTTTAATGAACATTATGAAACGATTGTTTTAGCACGTTAACTTGACTTGATCTCGGTTTCCTTTAATGAATATTATTAAACGATTGTACTAGCGCGTTAACTTGGCTTGATCTTTTTTTTTCTTCCGGTGTGTCAAGTCAACAGATGGGACAAACAGTAAAACCGTGTAAGGCGAAGTAGTGCAAGTAGATAATTTTGATGATTTGGAAAGGATGACAGTTAAAACGTAAGACACACGCGCAAAATATAAATAATAGAAAAATGTTTCGTGGGAGATTTGAACCCGGAACGTTCACGCTACGACAACAAGCCCCGGCGCTCTTACCTCTCGACTACAGCAGAAGGCTAATACTCCGACGATGGCGCAAGTCTATAAATATACTGCCACAGATTTATCTCGCTTGAATTTTCCTTTATTTTGGTTCATTTTTGTCTTTCCCGTCGGTAGCTTTACCTGCCGCTCATAAAGTATAAAGGGGCGGTTAACTGAACTACAGTTGAAAGCCTCTGCAGTCAGTTTCTGCGAGCGAAATTAAACTTTTGTGCTCGAAGCGACACGGCATTCGCAGCCATTAGACAGGGATGCTAAGTAATTTCTTGTCCCCATGGAGCTGGTCACATGACAAAACTTCCCTCTTTGCCGCAACCGCGGCCGCGGCCGTGAGATGAGCAAACCGCCCCAGGTGCCGGAAAAGGAGCTTACGTTGAGCCACCGATGGCACGAGCAAAAACACGAGGAACAAAAACTTGCACGAGGCACCTCCAATAATCGATGATAGGGCGACTACAGCGACACTTCTCGCCCTCTACGAAATGGTGCCACGACGGGAAAAGAGTTTCAAAGCTAACCCACTTTAGGAACGTTGGTTACAACTATGCTGCTGAAACCAAAGCTGCTAAAACGAATTCTTCAAACCATATCACCTAAATAAAAATTTCCTAAAGCACGTCTCAGCAGAACGTACCAGTTGCCGCCTTAATCGCAAATCCCTTTGTGTGGTCGATTAGAATTTTATTTTTGCCTTGGTACATCTCACGCTTCATTAGCATGCCGGTATCTTGATCAGGAAGTCAGGATCCCTAATTACTTTCTTCATGTACAAAGACACAGAATCTGCACGCCAATATCCAGCAGCGTATGACATGTTCGTAGCACTTTCGCAGCTCTTCAATTCGTCTTCAAATTGGAGCCCAAATAATGCCACGCCCAGCGGAAGGATACGATACAACTTGGAGCTGGAACATATCTGGAAGGAACCAATGTTAACTGTAACAAAACTCGCCATCATACACAAAGATGCTATGCAAAGCAAAACTTAAAACTGCAATTTGGTTTCTGTTTTAATAAATTTTGAATGCCGAATATGCCTCATAACACAAATTTCGTGAGAAATCCGCCATGTAGAAGCCTGCCGTCACTTTTCCCGCATTTATCACCAGTGAACTAATGTCCGCGTAAAGTCGATTTCTCCACTAAATTTGTGAAGAAAATTAACGTTTCGGGACCACGCCTTGTGACCTCTAGTCGTGTGTTGTCAACCTCCCCGCTACATTTAGCGGAGAAATTCCCGTGACGTGAGCATGTCGTGTTACCTCAAGTCTAGATGCGTCAAATTCGGGACTGGCTACGTGGCAAGCACCGAGATCATTTCATTATCGCTCCGCATGCAGCGAATGAGATCTTAGCATTAGACGTTAAAAAGGCCCATGAACCAATCACAAAGCCTCGAGCGGGAACATATTAGGTCTTTGAGAATATATGCTACAATTTGTTTTAATTCGGATGGCACCCGACTCTCCGACACGTTAGAGCCAATCAAACCGCCTGAAAAGTGCATCGTCAGAGCGCTCGTTATCTTAGTGGGTATCTTATCCAGTGTTGGACAAAATACTCGATAAAAGTATTTAAGTTAAGTTACAAAATACCTGCTTCATAAAGAATTTATAATACTACTCAAGTTACTTTCATTGTAAAATATCTTGAGTAAAGTACAAATACTTAGAAATGTAATTCAGTTACTTTTGATGATACGTCCACATTGCGTAATTTGTATCGACGTCAGTGACAACGACAATTATACAGTTGCGCAAATCTGGTTTACCAGAACGGTTTATTAACACGTAACAACAAAAAACGAATAAAAAAGCATCGTAGGGCTGTTTTGTGCAGTCCAACTATATAGAGCAGGATATTGCCAAGAATGACAAATGATGAGGTGGCGAATAACTGAAGAAACTAAACGTTTAATGGGCGAACTTACGCCCTAAACAAAATAGAGAAAGACCAGCGTCGCAGGCATCGATGTCGGCGAAACGGCAGGATCGAGCGACGAGACTGACTCCGGACCTCCACGCGGAGAACCTTTTGATCCCGCGTGAGTTTCTGGAACATTCGGCAAAAATGTTCGGCGCGTAGAACATTCGTAACTCGATCACACAACAAGGTTTTCAAACTTACGAGAATGTCAAGTTGAAAGAATAAACAAAAGAGGAGTCCGCTCCCTGGAATCGAACCCGGAGGCTCCGCGCGAGAGCGAAGCGCGGTAACCATTCGGCCACGCACTCGCTCGGCAGAGCGCGTGGCAATATTACTGATACCTGTTACCAAACATTTTTGGGACAGAAATAAAGAGGTCGCCTTACCTATAGTGACATCGCTGGATATCACATTCTGCGGCGCACCTTAGACGCATCGTTTAACTACAATCCATATTTCCTATACGGGGAGTTCACAATAAACGAACTTGGAATACGGATATGAGTGAATGAATAACAAAGAGAACCTGCATAATAGCCACGGCAGTGGTCGCACCTTCTTCAAGTAGGTTGCGTTCAGAAAGGCACTCAACGTTGGGAGACGCTTTGTTGGGATTTTGAGAGGCCATCCAGTTTTTAGTTCGTTTCCTGTCCTGTTCTCTGCTTATCAATAGGGAGTTTTAGTAGACCGTGTTTCCCCTCCGCTAAGCCCCTCCGCTACCTGGAACTCTACAGCCAATGCCATCGGCACGCATTCGCAGTGGCGGTTTCTACGGTTAGCGGAGAGGGAAACACGGTCTACTAAAACTCCTAACCTTCGCTCACAGACAGTGTTCGCGAGAGCAATAAGTGACGGACTGACGACAAAAGGAAAATAAACAAAAGAAAACCTCGACGTTTTGCCGTAGCGGGGTTAAATATACAACAAGCAAAACAAAATATTTTTGTGTTCACTTTTTTTTTTATTTGTTATTTTCTTTACACTCAAGTCTGCGTTGATGTCGTAGGTCGTTTCAAGGACTGCGTTGCGCCTCAGTGTGGCAATCTTTTCTTCCGTAAAAACACCCTTTTTTTAGGATTTTTCGGGGGAAACTTTAAGAAACAAAAGGCGCCTTTGGGAAGGCGAGGGGAAAACCTTCATTGTACGAACTTCGGGCTGAAATATGAGTCAAAATCGGCAAAAAAGCGATGTTTTTTCACGAACGGAACTCGGAACTAGCAACAGGATTTGGTTGCTCGAAAGAATGTTCACATTTGCTCGTGCCACGCCCACGCCACTTCATACCGAAAACTCGAAAAATGGCGGAATGTAAAAAATGTATTTGAACTAATGAGTACAAGATACTGGGAAATGTAATTGAAATAGAGTATCAAATACTCTCGATCAAAGGTATTTGCAAGATACCAAGATACTTCAAATAGTATTTGAAATACAGTATCTTGAGTAGAGTATTTGAGATAGGCACAAGTCTGATCTTATCACCAGCTGAACCAATCACGCAAAGCAAAAAACGCAGGCTCCCACTTGTTGTGTATATTACGTCCAACCTGCCGCTGCTGTTGACTCACAAGCCACACACGGCAAGAAACTGCGTGTCCTCATGCGTGGCATGAGGGAAAACATCTTTTGAGGCTTCGTCCGCAACCCACCGGCAAGAGTCGAAGTGTTTGTCACGGAGGCAATGAACATAGAGCGCGCCCTTTAAGCACGCGCCTGCTAATACCAACGACATCAAGGCGTCGTCGCCTCCCCCTGCTTAGCGACGACATCGGCACCAGTACCCGGGATATCCGTGAGGAGTACGAAAAGTTGCTGCCTACAGTCAGTCCTCCGGCATCCCTCTCCATCGCCAAGGCTCCCGGTGAAGAAATTCATCGGACTCTCCGACCAGAGGTTACCGTCACCATGGTGGCTCAAGACGAGCCGACACTAAGCTAAGCCGCCGTGGCTCGACGGCCGCCGCCTGCTGTTCGTCAATATCAGGCGCCATCTCGACGGGACAACCCAACGCCAGAGTACCCTCGACGCCAAGAACAAGTCCATCATGTCCACCCAGAGCGACCCTCGCCGAGAAAAACTGACGTGTGGCGAACGGCCGACCGACGCCCGCTTTGGTACCTTTTCGGTGAAGCCGACCATGTTTACCGACGATGCAATACCGCCAGCTAGGCCTGCGAGTTTTTTTTTCTTTTAATGATTAAATTTACATACACATTCTTTATTTTCTTTCCACTGGTGAAGAAAGGCAGAGAAAAACGCAGGTTAGAGTTGCTTGAGAAGCCTAGGCCCCCCCCCCATGCGCCCTGCGACCCTTCACCACACCTTGGGGAGCGACCTCGTGACATTGAAAACTACCTACGCCGCTCGACATCCCCTGAGCTGTCTCCTCGCCGTGGATATCGCGCGCGCTCACCGCGACGCCCTACATCCCCTTTTATTAGGTTCCACAAAGAAAGCCTGCCTCTCCTGCCTCGCCCGGGAAACTAAGCGCGGCAACCCCTGGAGGTGGAGTTGCCGAAGTCCACCGTCGGAAACATCCTCCAAGAACGTCGGAGGGCCCCGGCCACGACGCGTCGGCACTCGTGGACACCGGAGCAGATTACACAGTCTTGAGTGAGAGCCCTCTCGCCGCCTTCGGAAAGCAATGATGCCCTTCGACGGCCCGCAACTCCGCACCGTTGGAGTACACCTCATCACGCCTGTTGGCAGGTGCGCTGCTGAAGTTGAAATTAGTGCAGAGACATGTCCAGTCAAGTGCGTCGTCCTCCAAGACTGTGCGAGAGACGTCATCCTTGACATGGACTTCCAGTATGAGCACATGGCCGTGATCGACATTCAAGCCAGCAGATTCACACTGCGACAGCCCGTCCAACCTCTGCAGGGATACAGAACGACGCTAGCTGCCCTCTGAGTCTTTCGGACAACGTGAACCTGCTGCCGCAGTTGAGTGTCCTTGTGCCCATCGTGACCGATGCATTCGCCTACGGGAAAGTTGTTTTTGAAGGGGACGTCCAACTGCTTCTCGGAAGAAGAATAGGGGTTGCAAAGGGCGTAACAGAGCTGCAAGATGAACGCACGTGGTCGTCGTGAAGAAATTTCGGCAGGAGGCGCAGTATCTCACGAAAGGTGCCGCTGTAGGACAAGTCGAGAAACTCCGGAACGCCGCCGTAAACGCTGAGATCTCCGATGGACCTTCGCCATCTCAGCCGTGTAGTACACCGCCGCCGCAGCTCGACGTTAACCCCAAGCACAGCACCACGGAACGGCGACAGCTCAGAGGCCTCCTCTCCAAATTGAGCGACTGCTTTGCGACGACGTCAAAAGTGCGCCAAAAAAGAGTTGCGAAACATGCCATCGTTTACTACGACGATGCACTCCCTGTGCATTGGACGCCGTACCGGGTCTCCCCAAAAGGAAACAGAGGCCATTCATGAAGAAGTACAAGAGATGCTCAACGACGACATCATTCAGCATTCAAGCAGCTCGTGGGCCTCTCCAGTCGTACTGGTGAAAAAGAAGGACGGAATGCTTCGAATATGCGTTGACTACCGGCGGCTCAACGCGGTGACGAAGAAAGATATGAATCCGCTCACCCGCATCAACGACACACCGGACCCGCTGCGCCACTCCCGAAACTTCTCGCTGATAGACCTGAAGAATTGCTACTGGCTGATCGAAGTCGAGGAACGGGACCGAAAGAAGACTGCCTTCGTCAAGCCCGATGGACTGTACGAGTTCAAGGTGATGCCCTACGGACTGTGCACGGCGCCGTCAACTTTCCAGTGTGTCATAGACACCGTAATGGCAGGCCTCAAATGGCAGAGCTGTCTCGTTTGCCTCGACGACGTCGTGGTATTCTCGGCGAAATTCGACGAGCACTTGCGACGGCTTTGGGCCGTCCTTTAAGCAATAAGAACCGCAAGACTCACCCTCAAGCCGGCGAAGTGCCGGATTGCCTACGTCCGATTGAAGTTCCCAGGTCACCTTTGCGACAGGAGGGCTCTCGCAAGGATCCGAGAGTAGTACTACTGGTCCAGGTTCCCGATGTCTGTCCACCTCTACACACGATCGTGCCACGACTGCCAGCGACGGAAGCAACCGCCTACGAAGCCGGCAGGCCTTCTGCAGCCGGTCGCGCTCCCGACTGAACCATTCCAGCAGATTGGAACGGATCAACTTGAACCTTTTCCGCCGTTGACGCAGGGAAACAGTTAGATAATCATGGCAACTGATTATCTCACCCGGTACGCCAAGACGAAAGCACTCCCGTCGGGAACCGCTGTGGAAGCAGACGTTTTTAGTTAAGTCTATCTTCCTCCGACACGGCGCGCCCCAAGTCCTGATTATGGACCGAGGCTCATCGTTCATGGCGCAACTGACACACGAGATACTCCACCTCAGCCACACCGACCACCGCCGAACCACGGCATTCCACCCACAGACCAACGGGCTGACGGAGCGACTAATCAAGACCATAGCCGACATGATCTCGAAGTTCATGGACGTGCAACACAAGAAGTGGCATGAGGTGTTGCCCTATATCACGTTTGTGTACAACAAGGCTGTTCGAGAAAGTCACTGGGATTACACCTTTTCTGCTGGTGCACGGCAGAAAGGTGACGGCGATGTTCGACGCCATGCTGCCCCACGAACCGATTGACGACTGCACGGAAGTCGCCCAGCTGGTCACGCAACGGGTAGAAGAGGTACGTCACCTAGGCCGCCTTTGGGTAAAGGACCAACAACGTGTCGGCGCTGGCCAGTACAACCTTCGTTACCGCGACGTGAAATTCCAGCGCGTAGACAGGTTCGGGTGTGGACGCCCATTCGCCGCCACGGCATTAGCGAAAAAACTGTTAAAACGTTACTTTGGAGCCTTCAAGGTTATTTATTGGCCACCTTAGGGACTTCAACGACAAGCAGCACAGAGTTCGCCACTTATTTGCCAATGGCTGGCAATGGTCTTTTGGCCAGTGGCCAGACAGTGGCCAGTCATTGGCCGATAACTGGCCTTTCTTTGGCCATTGGCCAATGGCCACTGCCCACCAGCCGTCGGCCATGCATTGGCCGATGAATGGCCACTTTCTGGCCTTCGGCCAAAAGACCATCGCCAGTCATTGGCCAATGCTTGGTCAAAATCTGTGCTGCCTGATATGTTCCCCGACGAAACCCGACCATCCACGACCCGAAGTGGTCCATGTAGTTCGACTCGAGCCGTTCTACGCGCGTTAGGGTTGAGACGCAGCATGTTTATTTCGTCTCACCGTATTTCAGAGCGCAGCTATTAGGCACCCGTTTCCGTGTATAGCTTCGTCGCCATCGGCATAACCACCCAGCTAAATTTAGCGAGAAATTGAATTCGTGTTGAGGTCACGTGGACGTCAATTGCCACGCTAAATGGGTTCAAGATGGGTTCATAAAAAAATGTCCGTACATTTTGTAAAGTAAAGAGAGACGGAACTTCAAGGAACCGGAAAGCGGCAACACAATATTTTCATGAATCTCACACAGCTTTAAGGCTTGTGCAGAAAGGTTCGGTGTTAACGCGGCGTTCACTTTAAACTTCAAGTTGAGTACGCTGAAACACTTTTTAAAGGGTCACAGTAGAGCACAAACATTACGTAAAGAACAAAGTATCGAATTTGGAAGTAGCTACACATATTCAGGATTGTAGCAATCGTACGGTTGATCGGACAGAATGGAGGTGTTTTGCAAAGAGTCAAGTGACATGAAACGCTTAGTGAAGGAAAAGGTTAGGGTAAATAAGTGAGGTATGTGTACCAGTCAGGCTTTAATGCAACTCGGAACCCACTCAACAATTTTCCTCATATTTAACCCAAAATTGTATAACAGTTTTCTTTGTTTGCTGTTGTATTTTTTAAATATAAAATGACTTTTTTATGCCAGTTTCCGAAAAACCTAGCCAACTTAAGTGCGATTTCTTACTTTCTTTTGTGTATCTGTGGTTGAAAGGGCCTATATTTGTTGAATCTTTACTATCGAACTCCCTACAAAATATTTTGTAAATTTTGTTAGTGTTTTCTGCTAAACGAAGAAGCTAATATTTTAAACCACCTAATTTTTTGGCGCCGTCCGTATCTGGAAGAGTCTGCATGCTCAACTGATATTGTTCATGTAACGCTTTGTGTATCTGGGTGTAAAATGACTTAGGTTTTTTTTTAATTGTTTCGGTCGGGGATCCCTCCAGGACCTGCTGTTTGTGTTCATGCCTTTATGTGTCCGGAACGACATGACCTAGAATTCAGTAACCTTGAAAACAAACGCTGTGTGTGTGTGTGTGTGTGTGTGTGTGTGTGTGTGTGTGTGTGTGTGTGTGTGTGTGTGTGTGTGTGTGTGTGTGTGTGTGTGTGTGTGTGTGTGTGTGTGTGTGTGTGTGTGTGTGTGTGTGTGTGTGTGTGTGTGTGTGTGTGTGTGTGTGTGTGTGTGTGTGTGTGTGTGTGTGTGTGTGTGTGTGTGTGCTGTGTGTGTGTCTGTGTGTGTGTGTGATGTTGTAGATGACCTTCAGAGAAGGGTATAAAAACACTTTATGAAATATATTTTGTTGGCTGAGTTCGAGATGCTTGTCTGTCGCCATTCTTCTGTTTCTTCTAAGATATGTTCAAGCTTCCTTCCCAGTCTCAGGGTTTAAACATCATGGCCGATTCGCTGCTTCGATTGCACTGGTCGAATTAGTATCAACCTGGGGAAGAGGAAAAATGGGGAGCAGAGCACGCTAGACCTCACTGGACTCAATTTGGTCGGGCTTTTCTCAGCTTGGCGGGGATAGCCGGGCGAGGCGTCGTGGAAGACTTTGGCACGATCGTGTTTGGAGCCTGAATTTAGGACGATACAAGGGGCTATGGCGTCGAAGCGTATCCGTCATAGGAGCGGCAGCCAAGAAGCTAACTCGCAGCCAATGGTCCAGCCGTTTTGTTCTAACGCTCCAGTTCATAAATTGACCATAGTTCGTCACGGAGTTTAAGATGTCGCTTTGAATCCACAAAATAAATTCTAAGTCCAGGAGAGAAAAAAATTTTCTCCGTGTTCTTATGATCGATGTACTCCATCTCAGCGTGAAGTTCAAACCAATTAAAATCATTAGGGGTCTTTTTAACGTCGAGGCGTCACAGCGACCATCTAAATGAAGCTTCAACCCTATATGGCGACGCCGATCCGTGTTGCCGATAACTTTTGGTACGGCTCGCGGCCACGATGTTCCTCTCCCGCTTTAATTCCTTCCTTTCCACCAGTCCCCAAAGCACGTTGCAAGATCAACGCGTGCTCTCGCTCGCTACATGAGGTGCTAGCGCTGTCCAGTGTGGTCGGCTGCATGCTAAGTACACCAAGCTAGCACAGCCAGCTTATCTATCGGGGGATGCCAATCGGGGTGAATTTTATTATTTGTATGGTGAGTTAAAATTAGTTGAATAAGAATGGTACCCAGTATCTTTAGCAAGGCGTTATTGTTGCTTTGCAATGATCAAACAACGTTTGGCGACGTTTTAGAATGATCAAGCTTAAATCTTTTTTAAGACACAGGCTCACAAGGACATCTGCTAGAAAGGTAGAGACGCTAGACAAATAATTTTTTGCCAATAGGATAAAATTAAAGGGTGGTTGGATGTAACTGAATACTTTTAGCATGGCGGCGCTGA
>JAZHYW010004766.1:0-67315 GCA_037355805.1 Ixodes ricinus
CCTTGTCCCTCCAAGTGGTCCATCAGTGTGCACAGCTCAGGATCGTCCCGCTGGAGCGCTGCCATACCGTGAATGCTTACCGCGCCAAGAAAGCGATCGTCGTCGTCGTCTTTGACACAGCCGGTAGTTGATTCGACAGGGGCTCTGGACAGGCAGTCGGCGTCGCTGTGTTTTTGGCCTGAATTGTAGACCACGGTCACGTCGTACTCTTGCAGTCGTAGGCTCCACCGAGTGAGGCGTCCCGATGGGTTCTTCAGGCTCGCTAACCAACACAGGACGTGGTGGTCGGTGACCACCCGAAAAAGACTCCCGTACAAAAACGGGTGGAATTTCGTGATGGCACAGACGATGGCAAGACATTCCTTCTCTGTCCTCGAGTAATTGCGTTCTGCGCTCGACATCGTCCGGCTAGCGTATGCCATCACGTGCTCTGCACCCTCTTGTCGTTGGACCAGTACTGCTCCGAGTCCTGTATTGCTGGCGTCCGTGTGAACCTCCGTTTCGGCTGATTGGTCGAGAATCGGTGGTGACTGGAGCCGTCGCTTTAGGTCGTCGAACACATGTTGTTGTTCTCCACTCCATTTGAAGTTTACGGCGTCTTTCGTGAGTTGCGTGAGTGGCGCAGAAACCTTAGCAAAATTTCGAACGAATCGCCGGTAGTACGCAAAGTCCCAGTAATCTTTGGACGGCCTTTTTGTCAGTGGTCGGTGAAAATGATGCTACGGCGTGACTCTTCTCGGGATCAGGACTTCCATCCTGATCCTGAGAAGCACTTCGTCGGCTTGAGGGTGAGTCCTGCGGTCCTGATTGCCTCAAGAATGGCTCGAACGAGTTGCAAGTGCTCGTCGATGTTGGCCGAGAATACCACGACGTCGTAAAGGTAAACGAGGCAGCTCTGTCGTTTGAGGCCTGACAGGACGGTATCCATGACATGTTGGAATGTTGTCGGCGCCATGCACAGTCCGAAGGGCATCACCTTGAACTCATACAGTCCGTCGGGCGTGACGAAGGCAGTCTTTTCACTGTCCCGTTCGTCGACTTCGATCTGACAGTAGCCACTCCTAGGGTCCAACGATGAAAAGTATCAGCAGTGGCGCAGCCGGTCCAGGGTGTTCTCAATGCGGGGGAGCGGATACACGTCTTTCTTCGTGACCGCGGTGAGCCGCTGGTAGTCAACGCAGAATCAAAGCGTTCCATCCTTCTTCTTCACCAGTACGACTGGAGAGGCCCACTGGCTGCTCGAAGTTTGAATGATGTTGTCGTAAAGCATCTCTTGTGCCTGTTCCTGAATGGCCTCGCGTTCCTTTGGGAAACCCGGTACGGCGGCCGATGCACAGGAAGCACATCCTCGTTGGTAACGATGCGGTGTTTCGCAACTCTTGTCTGGCCCACCCTCGACGTTGTCGCAAAGCGGTAGCCGAACTCGGCGAGGAGTCTCCAAGCTGTCGTCGTTCCGTGCCACTGAGCTCGGGGTTAATGACGAGCTGCGATGGCGATGTACTGTGCGGCTGACACGGCGAGGGCTCGTCGGAGATCGCGGCGATTTAGGCGTCGGCCCTGAGTTCTTCGACTTGTCCTACAGCGCCAGCTTTCGTGAAGTGCTGCACATCCGGTCGAAAGTGTGTCACGAGGATCACAGAACGTCCATCCTGCAGCTCCTCTACGGCCATTGCGATGCCTACTCCTCTTTCGAGAAGCAGTTGGATGTTGCCTTCCAGAAGGACTTTCGCGCTGGCAACTGCATTGGTCACGAAAGGCACAAGAACACTCGACCATGGCGGCAGGTTCAGGTGGTCCGCAATGACTCGGACGGTGGCAGGCGTCGTTTTGGATCCATCCGCGGCAGGCGTCGTTTTTGGATCCCTTCGCGGCAGGCGTCGTTCTGGGTCGCTCCGGAGGTAGAGCGGGCTTTCGCAGCGTCAACCTGCTTGCTCCAAGGTCGATCACGGCACCGTACTAACAGAGGAAGTCCATGCCAAGGATGACGTCTCTCAAAAAGTGTTTGAGGAGGACGAATTTCACGGGACAGGTCTTCCCGTGTAGGTCCACGCGCGCAGTACACCTCCCTATTAGTGTGATGAGATGTCCGCCGGCGGTTCGTATTTTCGGGCCATCCCACGGCGTCATCACCTTCCGAAGGCGGCGGTAGAGCTTCTCATCTAAAACCGAATAGGCTGCTCCGGTGTCCATGAGCGCCTTCGCGTCGTGGCCGTCGATAATTACGTCGAGGTTACTAGACACCGTCGCAGAAGCTTCGCTCTGATGCGTCTCGTTGCTAGTGGGGAAGCCCTCCGAATTTCGTGGAGGATATTGGCGTCGTTCGTCCTCGGCAACACCACCTCCCTGTATTGCGGGACTTAGTTTTCCCGGCAGGACACTGGTGACAGGCTCTCTCGGCAGGACCGATGGACAGGTGATGCAGGACGTCGAGGTGAAGCCGAGCGAGCTCCTCGCGGTACAGTGGGTGCAGGAGACGGGACACTGCGAAGATACTAGTCGATGTCTCGTTGGCGCTCATCGTACCGTTGGCGCGGGTCGTTCGGGTGAAACCCGCGCAGCCCAAGTTGTCGGTAGGGACATCGACGATAGACATGGTCCGCTTCCCCACAATGGTAACAAAGCGGGCGTTGGTCGGCCGTTCGCCACACGTCGATTTTTCTCAGCGAGGGTCGCTCTGGGCGGACGTACTGCCGTTCTTCGCGACGTTGGGAGTACTGCGGCGCAGGAGGTTCAAGGCGTGGTGGCACCGCAGCTTGGCGGGGAGCTTGCGGCTGTCGTCTGGCTATGGTGGCGTAGGTCAGCGTCTGTTTCTCGGAGGCTGCAAGGCCCGCTGTACTGTCATGGACAGTGTTAGCTATAACACGGCAGCAGCGGCCGTTCCGTACCCCCAGCGCCGCATAGCAGGCGCCGTATGGCGGACTCGCTCTTCCCGCCTGCGAGCACACCCTCGCTTTGTCGTCTGCTAGGCACAGAGCAGACGACGCCACCGCGCTCACCAATTTTCGCTGAACACGGTTCAACGAACCACCGCGTGAGAGGTGCCCACAGTTCATTCCCTCACACCGCTGGCTGAGGATAACCATCGCCAATAAATGTAATATCACGGTATATTACATTTTTCATTGGACAAACTTGCAGTTATACTCTCTTTCACTTAAGGTCTAAGCGCAGCGGACGCTACGAGACGATGGGGCCAACCAAGCAGCGACAAAAGCACACTTTTTGCACCTTATTGGGTCCCCCGGTGATGCACTCCGTGACGTTGCACCTTTGTCGCTATTTGATTGGCTCTGTCGTTTTGTAGCGTATGCTGCGCTCGGACTTAAGGTGAAATGGAGATTAACAGTCTATTTCTGTACGACACCTGCTGCGCTCATACTGGTTGGCGAACACATATCGTTAAAGATGCTTTGCGCAAGCCTGTTTCTGAAAAAGCAAGAAAAAAACGTACAGGGTTAATGCCCCAATGACTCTGCGATCTGCCCCAATAAAAATCGCCGGTTGAAATTGTGTTTGAAACCAGTTCGCTATGGCAAGGGTACCAGACGAGCGGCACTGTGGCTACGCCTGCTCTGCGCCTAGCGGACGACAAAGCGAGGGTGTGCTCGCAAGCGGGAAGAACGAGTCCGCCACACGGCGTGTGCGCGGAGTTTCGGACGGCGCCTGCTATGCGGCGCTGGGGGTACGGGACGGCCGCCGCTGCCGTGTTACAGCTAATAGTGTCCACGATAGTACCTCGTCGCGTGCAATTTCGGCGACTGACAGCGACGCCGGAGGCTCAGCATTGAGGAGCAGCTTTCGGAGTTCCTCTCGGACGACGTGTCGGAGGATGTCGCGAAGCTCGTCGGCACCAGTGCTGAACTCGGAGTGGGCTGAGGCCAAAGTTGAGACGTTGCTGAGCCGATGGTAGCGGCGCGCTCGGGCCATTAACGCCTGCTCGATGTTTGTTGCTTGGCAACCAATTCTTCGACGGTCGTCGGGGGTTGCGAATAAGTCCGCCTAAGATTTCGCTTTTCACGCCTCTCATAATGAAGCGTAACTTCTTCTCGTCGGTGGCTTGCGGGTCGGCGCGGCTGCTCAGGCGGAGGACGTCTTCAACGAAACTCGTGAACGTTTCGTTGGGGCCTTGAGTCCTCGCCTGGAGAAGGTCTTCGGCCGGCTGCCTACGATGCTGATTCATGAACGCCCGCTTCAGCTCGATGATGCAGGCGTCCCACGACGTGAGCGCAGCCTCGTGGTTCTCGAACCAGTGCCTCGCAGTACCCTCCAACGAAAAGTAGAGGTTCTGCAGGTACTGCTCGGCGGTCCATTCGTTAAGGCGTGAAACGCGCTTGTAGTGTTGGATTCAGTCCTCGACGTCTTTGTGGATCTTCCAATGGAAAGGCGTCAGAGTCCGAGGGGCGACGGCAGGTAAACGGCGGAGGGGGGGGGGGTGCTGCTGCGGTCTGCACCGTCGAGGAAGTCATCGTCGTTATCGCTTGCCTTGTCCTCGCCGTTAGTGGTCCGAGTTCAGGAGCTTGCCCTTGAAAAAGGCGGCTGACACGATGCTCCGAGTCTTCAACGGAAGGACGTCGGGGAATGGGGCTTGCTGAACGAGTACTTGTAGGGGTACCTGCACGGGTTTTAAACCACGCAGCTCCAAGAGAAGTGTCACGAACGGAGGTGACAAGTAAGACGAGCCGTGAACTGAAAAATGACAGGTTTAATAGGCAAACTTTTGTCAAAGCAAAATAACTAACGAATGAGCGTCGAGGCAGCAGAAAAGCAGTCGGCGATTCGGCGGCGAAACAGAGAGCGCGAGAGAGACTGACTCGACAAGGTCGCGGGCAGCTGCTTATCTACCGTACGTCACTCTTGCGAAAGTTCGGCAAAGAAAGTTGGAGCGTCGCACGCTCGGGGCAAAGATGAACTGGCACTTTCGAGAACAAGAAAGCAGGGGGACAGTTATGTCTGGTGCGAGAATGTACTGCGAATCTTCTTGAAGTCCATGACTGAGCGTTGCTTTCTCGGGCCTGCAGGCGGCATTTTTACGGCCAATGTAGTTTCCCCTTTTACGAATTCACTAAACTAATTGTAATATACTTTAGTTGTTCTTAATAATTTTCGTTTTCAGAAATCCTTTGACACTGTATTTTTTATATATTAGTGCTGTTTCGAATAAGATTAATGGCGAGTGTGTCTTTTTTTTCGCGTCAGCATTTTTATACAGGCTGAGAACAGTAGGTAGTTTGCGGTTTGAAAGATCCACATTAATTTGTTGTTAAACATATCGAGCTATGGTTTTGCGCAAGGTGAACCAAGAACGGGTTTTAAATGTATAAAAATTGAACTAAACACACTTACCTTGTTAAGAAATTAAAATCAGAATCATAAATCTGCCTACGGCGTTCCGTGGCTAACGAAAGGCGTCTGATTACCTCAGCAGCGTACAGGTGGTGGAACATGATATAGCAGGCGGCAAAACAGGAGCTTCTCTTGAACTCGGCAGTTGCATACAATGTTTCGTAGCGAAAGGACATGCGCGTTCTTTCTGTGTTAATCGTCCGTGCATTCCTTTGTTTAAAAAATAAAAACAAAACATAAAACGACTTAGGTGTATTGTTTTTGTGACTGTTATTTTCGGCTCCAGGAGGTCGTCTCCTTTGTACCCCTCTTCTGTTACCACGATTTTTTGTTTTTTTTTCTAGTCTGCAACATTTATTTTTGCAGCTTTGGTCCGTAAGGCATTTTTATGGCGCACTTAACTCATAACAAGAGAGTGAAGATTCTTCTCTTTTACGGGTAGCGCGAGAGGACAAAAGGAATCGGGCAACGTTTTTGAGTGGCGTTTCAGGTGTGACCTTTGAACTCCCCCACAAACCAACTCTGGGGTAGGCCTCTCAACAAGGAAGGAAACCTTCAAAGTATACCACTGAAGCGATTTCGTCATCACCGATGCTGACACTCAAAAATAGGAAGCTCGGTGCCTTCGCCACCAACCCCGACGTGTCGACTTGGGGAGCATTGCCGGCATTTGTCGGCTGTAGCGTAAACCAGACGCCTTTCGTTAGCAGACGCAGGCCATAGGTGAGATTTCAAATTTTCCTCGACAGTTGTTATGGGCCATTCACTTCACTGTAAATGACGTATTTTGTCGGTATTGTAGTATTAGCCGATGTTGATGTTGTGTGGGATGTAGGGCTTCCGTCGTCGATGTTCCCAAATTATAAAAAAACATATTGCCAGCCGCCCGCGGGAATCAACCACGGCTTCGCTGCTTTCGAAGAGGAGGCGCTACCACTGTGTCTTAGCAATCCGCACTATAGTTAGAACTTTTAGTACCCCATGCCCATTTTATGCAATCTGTGAAAAAAAAATAACCGATAACTAAATTGCGTTGTAGTAACGCAGATGTCAGGAGTACGTGCCGGGAGACCGACTTTCGCGCACTCCGGAAAAAAATCAGAAATACGTTAGGAACAAAATGGTCAGATATCCATTTTGTCCCGAGCGCTTTTGTTCACGCGCCCCACGGTGCGTGAAGGCGACGACGATGCCAAAATACTTCACTTTGACTTGTGTCGGCTTTTGCTATGGTGGTGCAGTGGACTAAAAAGATTTCTCATTTTTTATTTATACCTTTTTGCTGAGATCAGATTGTTAAGTGAACTTTTAATAGGTATCGTGCGCTTGTTAAGCCACCTATGTACAAAATCTCAGCCTGAGATAATGATAAGTTATTTATATGGTACTTTCAAACAGCATACAAGTTCTTTGACGGACGCTTGGATCTTGTTTTGAATTAGTTGAAAGCAAACTACAGAAAACATAATAACGTGTTCCCAATAAAGCCAAAATTTGATGTTTTTGTAAAGATTCTTTGTGTAATTCATATCGGCTCACTATCAAAAACATTTGTTAGAGTAGCTCTGAAAACTTTGCGGCATTCAACGCATTATTTTTCTCTTAACACGTTAGTTACACTTGTATTCGATAAAGTGTAATTCTCGTAAGGAATACCCACAATATGACTTCTTCAGCAAATTGCGGTACGTGCAGTCTACGTGAGGCTTCAAAAATTTCTGAAGCACTTACTTCCACTAAATATTTTTTTATTAGCTTAAATAAGAATGTTTTATTTTTTGAGTTAATTGATAGTCGAAGTATCTCAAGCTGTCCAAATTTTAAGCATAGTAAAATTAAACACACAAAAACCTAAGTAAGAAAATTAATTCGCGAAAACTTTTCTGTTCGTCGTGAGGCTAGGATTTGGAAACCTTCCAAAAGGTAATGCCTAACTACATTTAATATATCATTTGACCACAGTTTGAGTATTTGTGCCATAAATTGACAAGTGAGTGCAGTGGTTATTCTTCACTGCCTGGAAATAGGGTTGTCGCCGGGCTTTTTGGGCCTCTGTTTTTGAGGAAATACCAGAGTCAGGCATTACTTGCGGTTGTTCAGTTTATACCTGGTATTTTCTCTCATGCCTGGCACACCAACAATTTTCTGGGGACGCAGCTAAAATCCACGCAATTAAAACAAAAATTATTTCTACGCTCTAACGCCTTGAAGCAAAATGTGATTATGAACAAAAAAAAAAAGCTGTTTTCATTTGTGTTGGCTTGGAACCGTAATTTCAGAGCGTCTGTGGAAAAATGGCCTGCATATTCCAAAAAAGTAATGTTTTCTTTATATCAAGTTTGTTCTTAACAGGCATGCAAATCAAAAGCAAACTATCAAAGCAATGACTATAATCTTGCCCAGCACACCCGCTTCGGATATAAGACTCTATCGGAATATGCGCTAGGATATGATGACCCTGAGACACTGAAATGGAAGGTAAGAACCGAGGAATTTTTTATATCGTGTAACAATTTCCACGCAAAATAATATTGCACAGCCATTTATAAACGCGAATGAACATATCCACCAAACATTGCAAGTAAATTCGCCTCCAAGTAGGAGTTATTTTAGGCGGTTCCAAATAAAACTCTAATTGGGCTGGATCGTGCTAGTTTAATAAGAAGAATCGCCTATTACTTTATACAAGTTTATGTGCACTACTGCGGCCCAAGTATACTTAGGAGCAACACCATTTTCTAGGAAACAGCTTTTTCACGCTATAATTTCAAGCAAAAAGGCAGATTTGTTCTTCAGTTAATTTTTCGGAAAAAATTTGACGCAGTAACGGGGATGGCGTTGTTGTGACAAAAACGTCATCTGCCCCATAAAGACGTTATTCAAATGCAGCTTATGTATTAATAACGAGCACTGCATAGACTCTCGATTTCAGCTCGTGATAATTGAGGTCTCGACGAGCTTCTTGGTTATAACTCGTATCAAATCCCTGCAGTTGTTAGGTACCAAAATAAATTTACGTCGTTACATAGAAACACTTTGCGCTAATTGGGCGCGCGGTTCGAAGCCAGTAGAGACATTTGTCGGTCCGCCTTAAATTAGTATCTCTCAAAAACTGTTTGTTTTTATTTTTTTTTGCAGACGACTTTTTTATGGCCCTCCGGGGGCGTACAATAGGAGTTTTCGTAGACGTCGTTTTCCCCTCCACTAAGTCTTCCGCAACGAAGAAAAAATATACTGCACCTGCGCGCCGATGGCCTGCCTCAACCGTCGACTTCCGGGTGACGTAGGGGTTGCGGAGAGCGTTGCTGAACGGAGAAAACGATCTCCGAAAGTATCCTAGTAGCAGCATGATCTGTCCACATGCTCATCCCCAAGGCCGAAGCGGTTCCATCCCTCCACCCGGTTTCGGGAAAGCCTCTTCTAGCCGACACTTCACGCCCACCAATACCCGTTTCGTTTTTTGTTTGTTTGTTTAGGCAGTGTTGTAGGTTACAAATTCTGTGCTCTTTAGCTGAAAAGTCCCACTTTCAGTCGAAGCAATCGTCCATACTTTCAGGAGTTTCCCGCGTGCAAAGGAATACATCACACACACGTCAATCCAAAAATAAACACGACAATCATCGAGTGCTGCAGGAACGACGCTCATAAAAATTAGAACGATTAGACATAATGAGGAAACGACACTTCTGAAATACACAAGGTCGAAGATCACAACACTACGCTTCAAATAAGAAACGGCGGCAAAACACAAGGAAAACAACAATGTTAACATTAATAGTTCTCACAGAAATCTTGAAATTGGTAGGAAGCCACAAAACTCAAGAGTTTTCGAACGCGAGTGTTTTTCCCTACCAGCTTGTAAATCCCTGCGGTCAAGAAACTGGAGTCTCAGCAGTCACCCAACTCGCAGCCGCGTCCTTTGGTCCTCGATCGTATCGTGCCGGCCGGTGTGTCTCGTGAATAAAAAACCTCGTCCTATGAACTTCCCACATCGTCACTCGCCTCGTTGAGTCGCGCTCAGCAGTCCAAAGACAACACTTTCTTTGTCTCCATTAGAGTCCTTGAGTCGTTTACTGTAAGACTTCAGCCACGCCACATTTACGATGTTCTTTTTCTGAACGGTAATATGAATCAATGAATCAATATTTATTTACTTCTTAAAACGGAGTGCAAATGCTAATCCCACATAAGCCAATACTGGCTTGTGCAAAGGACGCGACATGTGCCTCTGCAGTATTTATTACAGAAATATAAAATTTGCACTAGAGCACGCGATTGCAACATGAATGCAGTTGCTATAGTTTACGATTTCGCAGTTGTTGAGTCCGTCCTTTCGAAGAAGCTTGACCAGTCCGTGAAAAGGATGTGGGAACTTCGTGCTCCGATTCCATGTGCGGACGTGCGTCCACGTTTCATGTGTGAAATGTTGGTTCCCTTCGAGTAAGATCATAGCACAGTTTATTTCTTTGCTATGCTTAGAGCTCTCTAGCGAATACGACCGCTCGTGCCTTTTTCAACCCTACTGGCACCTCCCCGTTTCTCGGCGCCTGTATGTGATGGAACTTTAACCGAAGCACCACATCAAGAAAGTAGGGTTGCTCGAGTACCTGTATCAGGAAGAAAGGTGGAAACTTCGTCGTGTTATGCAGATATCCGTTATATGCAAACGACAATTCAAAAGGAAAGGATCCCAGTCCCGGTGGCCCTTCGACACATCTGTGATGGTCATATGTTCAAGGGTACGATTAAACGTCTTACAGAACCGGTTCGTCATCGGGTGGAAGACAGTGGTCCGGTAGCGATTCATTGCGGTTAGTTTGAGGAGTTATTCTATCATATACTCAACAAAGCGCTTTCCTCTGTGTGTCAATCACACTACGTTGTTCGTCGGGATCAAGACCCGGAAGTGGTACACACGTTAGACACGTTCGGGAGTTTAAAAGCGCTCGAGCCACGCTCGTCGTTTTCTTTTATTCTGCTGGTGAAGTTTTTGCCGCCCGGTATCTGTACTGCTTGTGACAGCTTGTCTGCCCTTAATATTAATTTAAAAAATAACTATAACACCACTTCCGGACAGGTCAACTTGGGCAGTACCGTCGTGGTGCTCTTCGAGTTCTGGAACTCCTCCGTAGTGGTGTGACGGCGGCCGGGGTTCCTGGGGTTGACTGAGAACACCGGCGCAGAACTGGTTAACACCGATGGGTCGTTGAGAGGTGCAGTGGAAGTTGAGAAACAGGGGACGTGAGGTCCATGCTGCGCTTACCATTTGGATATCCGGGGGTCGGTGTCCTGCTGTCGCGGTCCGGCAAAACAGGCCGGTGAACTGAAGTGACATCCGTGCGCGCCGGTAAGGTCTCGTTGCTAGGGATAAGGTGGTCCCCATGCCAATGCCACATGGTCCCACTTGGCAGCCGCCCATTCAAGGACGAAGCGCCTATCTCAGAGGCTACATGTCCGGCAGACCAAGGATCACACGGTCGAAAGTTCCTGGCATAGATCGGTGCTCCAACTTCCGGCAAAGGACCGGGAATACAACCACTGTCGGCGTTGAGCTTTTACTTAAGCTGCGTGAGCAGTTCTGTGGACCGCACGGTAAAACCCATACCGTCCAATGCTGTCTCGATCATGCGGCCCATAAGCAGCTTACATGGGGCACGGCCAGTGACTCCACGTGGCGTGGTCCTGTGGTAAAATTAAACTGGGTCCACTTGAAGGCAGAAATCTTCGTCTTGACGTTTTTTAGCTACGTCTTGACAGTTTGTACCACCCGTTTCGCGGCTGTTTTTGAAGTTGGGTGGTGCGGATGAGAGGACCATCATCCGACATATTCCGTTCTTGGTCAGGAACTCCGGCTACTCGGCACTGGCAAAAGTGGGGCCATTGTCTTAGACTATCAAGTCTTGGGGCCACTGCGTGGCGACGACCAATTGCAATGCAGAAATGGTCGGCGCTTCGGATGGAGTGGTGACGGCGAGCACTTCCACACACTTCGAGTAGGCGTCGACGACAACTAGAAATTATTGTCCTTCGAAAGGTCCACCAAAATTTACCTGCAGGTAGGGCCATGGCCTCTCAGGAAAAGGCCAAGGGGTGATCGCAATGCGTCGGTGCGCTCGCTGGTTTTCCCTGCAGACGTGACATCGCTTCTCGTGATGAGCCATGTCGTCGCTTAAACCAGAACACCAGACAGAAAACCTGGCTACCACCTTCATATTTTTCACCCCTGGATGCCTGCATGCAGCATTTGAAGAGACTGGGAACGTAGGGCCTGAGGTATTACTACCCTAGATCCCTAGAGTAAATACACCCCTGCATGCTCAGCTCAGCACTTTTGTGGGCAAAGGGGCTGTATTTCTTTAACTGGGGAAGGCCTGACTTCTGCCGACGGCTATAGTGACTTCGGACAAAACCTTGTCTCTACTAATCGTTTAGCAAAGTGGTGTCCTAGAAAGTACACCCAGATAAGCTTGCTGCAGCAAGAAATTGACTGCTGGCACCTTCAGACTTGCTAAAACCACTGGCAGCGGAAGCCTACTGAGGGCGTCCGCGATACCGAGATTCTTCCCGGGCCGATGAACCAGCTGGTAAGTGTATGCCGCCAGTTTCAAAGCCCAGCGGACGATCCGCTCTGAAGCTTGAGCAGGGACTTCCTCGCTAGTCGCCAAGAGTCCGAACAGTGGATTATGTTCAGTGATTTCTTCAAACTTTCTTCCCCACAGGTATTAATATAACCGCTCCACGCCGTAGACCGGAGCTAGGTCTCCTTTGTCTAGCTGGCTGTAATTCTGCTCGGCGGAGTGCAGCCGGCTGAAGCGAAGGCCACAGGCTGTTCAAGTCCATTGGTGTCTCGATGCGAGAGTACGGCAATAATGCCATATGGGGAGGCAATGACAGCGAGGACAACAGGTTTGGCCAGATAATATAGACCAGCACAGGAGCCTGTTTCAGCAGAGACGCGATCAGGCGAAACACATTGTCTTAGCGCTTTCGATATGTCCACTTTTGCCCCTCTCGTAGCAAGAGAGGAAGTGGTTGAAGGCGTCCAGCAAGGTGTGGCAGGTACCGCCGGTAGAAGTTGATGAACCCAAATAGCTTTGGAGCGTTTTCCTATTTGGTGGAGATTGTGCACGTTGTCCTGGTCGTTGACCCCGATGACTAGGATATCGTTAAGGTACACTGCAACATGCTTCAATACCCGGAAGAAGCTGTCCATCTCTTGCTGGAAGATGGCTGGGGATTAGGCTACGAAAAAAGGCACGCGTTTACTGAAAATGACTTGGAAATGGCAACATATTTGCAGCAGTCTTCGTTCAGAATCACGTGCTGATATGTGTCTCTGAGTTCCAGTTTGGAAAACCTCTCTCTACCGGGGAGTGACGCCAACAAGTCGTGAATCAGGGTAGGGGTACTGCTCCAATACTGCCACTGTGTTGAGTGTCACTTTAAAATATCCACAAATTCTGATAACTCTTTACTAGCGTCAGGCTGCCCTCTCGCTGCAGGAGCAGGAATTCTTGCAACACTTTGTCTTTGAGTGCGAAAGAAAGGGGCCCTGGCTTGAAAAAAACTGGGATGGGCATCAGCCGGAATATGCACTCGTATTGCAGTGCCAAGAAAGGTGCCCACACCAGGCTTGCACAGCGCCTCTAATTTGTGCAGCAGCCCTGGCACAGCGATGAGTGCAGAGATAGCAGCCTCCTTGGATTGCGACAGCTGAATTCCCGGAGCCTGGATCCAGGTTCGGCAAAGCAGAGTGGGTGATGACCCCTTGTTACAAAAAGGGGCAGGCGTGCCTCCTTGTTGCCAAAAAAGACGCTGACTTTGACCATGCCTTGGACAGAGAAAGCTAGACCGAGTAGCTGCGTAGTATGACGTCGGAGGCCTGGACTGGCACGGACGGGAAGGTCTTCTTAAAAAGCTTAAGCGCAATGACCTAAACGCTGGCGCCTGTATCCAGTTCCATGCACATGGGCTGGCCACAAACTCCGAGGGTGACCAGGAAAGGTGGGACCGACTGGCCGGTGGGGGCCACGCACCACACGCCAAAATCTTGGTGTCTTCGGTGACGATATGGAGTTGAGCTGTATCGGTGCCAGCCGTCTTTTTCCGCGTGTCCAGCCCACGTGTCTGCGCGCCGGTCCGACGGTGGTTGACTTGGCCGCGAGCTGGGGCCGCCCCTTCAACGTGCGTCAGACCACGGCAATGCCGTTTCTTGGCCCTGTATACATGCACACGGTACTTTAGCTTACCATAAAAAGGGCACGACGCTTGCGTGAACGGGCAGAGGTTAGCCTGCAGCGCGTAGCCGCAGCGAGGGCAGGAACCGCCTCCTGTGGCCGCCATCTTGTTGGTTGAGACGCCACCGCTGGTAAGTCAGACGTTGGTTGCGCTGGTCCTGACGAACCTTAATCTCGGTAGAGTGCCGAGAAGCTGCGTCCAACGCCAACGCTCCTTTTACGGCGTCGTGGAACGAAGGGTCCGGAAGTTCAAGGAGCCTTGTTTGCATGGCAGTGTTGGTGATTTCGATAACGAGTTTGTCTCGAAGCAGCAAGTCAAGCAACCCGCCGAAACTGCAGTTCGTAAGTGAGGCCGCAAAGTGCAGCGACGAAGTCGTCACAGTTTCGGGATTCCTGCGGTTGCGGTCGTTAAAACGAAACCGTTCGATCATTATGGACGGCGCAGGGCTGTAATGCGCATGCAGGACCGTGAACAGTTAGTCGAGCAACATTTCGTGGGGGCTTGTGGGCTTCAGAAGGTCGAGCAACATTGTGAACGTCCGTCCACAGCAGCGTGCCAGAGAAATGTCCAACTGCTTGGCTGCTGGAATGTCGTTGACCCGGACACATACTCGTAGTTTCTTCTGATAGACTGGCCATGCTGACCCGTCACCTTCGTACGTGTCCAGGCGCACGTATAACGGCATGACGTGCCGCGGCACCTTCCCGGGCTTGTTGGTGTTTCTGTTCCGGCGATGCTGGTCCGCCGGTACCATGCATGCGGTCGGGCCGGCTCGATTGACCTCGTCGCCAGTGGGACGATTGTAGTACGTCGTCCGTCGGGCTGAAGACCCTGAATATACAAGAAACGGAACACACGTTTTACACGTTCGGAAGTCGAAAAGCGCTGGAGTTACGCTAGTCGTTTTTTGTGTCGTTTTGCTAGTGGAGTTTCGTACCGCCTGGTATCGGTACGGCTTGTTACAAACTGTTTGGTGAATTGACTCAAGGGTGTTCTGCGACGAAGTTCATTGCTTCTGAAAAAAATGTGTGCGACGCTCGCCATGGTCGCATGAGCAGTGGCTACCACCTGTATGTAAAAAGTACGGTTATTCGTTAAAACGATGATGTGGCGACTACACTCGGCCGTCTTAGTACCGAGGCAGAAGGTCCCTGCCCACCTGTTGGCACGGCTTGGTGCTATATGGTATCGGCTGCAGCTTTGGAACGGTTGTCAGGTGAGGCACCTAGTTTGTCTGCCAATCTGGGCACGAACACTCATTACTGCGCAACACGAGTGCTAAACATTCCCGCGTCACCCCTGAGTAGTTCTGCTCTTCTCTATCCAGGTGCCGACCAACATACGCCACAAACTTTTCCTTGCATTTTTTCTTCTGGACAGGGACTGCGCCGATATCATAGCCACAGACATTATTATGAACCTCAGTTTGTAGGTCTGATCAGAGTGACATCTGATGATGAACGTGGTTAAACGTTCTTTTAGAGCTTCAAAGGCCTCACCATACCCGATATTTGTGTGGAGGGAGGCTTGTTTTAAGGCGAGCTCGGCGAGGGGCTTTGCGACGCCTGCAAAATCCTGTATGGTTCTTCCGTAGTAGTTACTCAATCAAAAAATTCTTTGCACGTCGCGCCTCGATTTTGACAGTCGGAAGTTTCTCACCACCTTTACCTTCTCCGGATCAGGCCTGACTGTCACTTAGTTAATAACATGCCCCTGGTAGCAGGCTTCCTTGACTGCAACCGCACATTTATGGGGCTGTAGACGTAAATTGGCTTATTCAAGCTCGTATAAGACATCTCGAAGATCGTGCAGATGATGAAGGGTGGTCTAGAAGTAGACATTGTCGTCTATGAAGTCGAGGCTAACCTTCCACAGCATAGTTAGTAGCTCTATGTTTACAATGTGCTGGAACGTCGCTAGGGTATTGTAAATACCGAATAAGACGACATGGAACTCATAAACCCAGAACACCGGAAAAAGGCCGTCTTCTTGTCGTATTATAGAAGGCAACCTGACGATATTCACTGGCAAAGTCAAGCGTCGTAAAGTAATTCGCCCCCTCTAGGGTCTTTATAATATCGTCGATTTTTTGCAACAAGTGCACATCCTTCTTGGTCAACTCGTACACTAAACAAACAAAAAATCACCCAGAATTTTTAAGTGTAATATTTCTTCTTGATGAGGACCACTCCCTATGACCCTGGACTCAACGATTTGCGTATCAGGCCGTTCTCGAGTATTTTGGAGACCTGCTACTGGATAACAGTGCTCTCATTCGGGGAATGTCCATTGGGGTTATATTTAAGCTGGGCAGCGTTGCAGGTATTGACGCTGTGTGTCACCACTTGAGTTAGGCCAGGCGAAGTACCCGGTGAGGCGAAAGTGTGTGCCTACTCGTGGACAAGATCTACAAGGTGTACCCTCTCAACTGACTGAAGCTGCGCTCCGAACTCACGTCGTTTCTGGCTTCCTGCATTTCCGTGGACGTTTTAGCGGCGACGCTTAACTGGACATCGGTGATGGAATCACACTTCCGACCTTCACAGCTTTGACTATGAAGAGGTCAGCTGTCTCGATATTGACTACACGCACGTACCTTATGCCCATGCAAACTTCGCTGATGTTACGAGCTATCCCTGGTCGTTGTTTGGAAGGACAAGCCGTTGTGATCTCAATTATGGCCACCCCGCCAACGTCTGTTTTTTTTTTTGCTAAAACAACCGTTGTAGAGCCGGGAGAATGCCTACCTTTACGCAGCTTTTGAGATATCTACTTCTAGTCGCAGCTTTATCACCCCACTGTTCAAACTTTTCGACCGGTACGTAAATTCACTTGCCGATTAAATTCAGTACCACGCTCGCACCTTGTCAAAAAGTCGGGCCACACAGCAGACTGTAGTCAAATCCTTCGATTATGAAACAAAAACCTTCCAAAACTGTCTTAGCTACGACTGTAATTTCCATTTCAAAATTTCCCCGTTGCATATTTACCGCACCCCTCACTACCCTCACACTGATCGTCGATGTGCTGCATATTAAAGTGGAGTCGCTGTCATAGGAACCTTTTCCGAAAGTACATATAGCGCCGACTCGGTGTCGAGAATGAAGGATGTCTGCTCACCATGAACAGTCGCCGGCAGCGTAGCCAGGTGTCTTCACGAAAGACTGTCGCTTTTAGCAGCTCTGTGGGCTTACCCCACTCGTCCGGATTTAAATAAACAGTCTGTCCATTTGCAGCGTTCGTCATCTGTCAAGGGAAAGTGGATCTAATGCCATTTGCTTCAAGTGGTCTGGGAATATTTGTAAGAGTTCTGAAGAAATCGCCCACCGGTGACTCAACTTTCGGGACACATGTAACCTCCGTCAATGACGCAAACTTTGAGGGCTTTTGGTACAGGCCGGGAACCGCGGCCGCCTCCAGAGCTGCCCCTTGGATGTCCGGTCAAGCTGGGTAGCCGCGTGTAGCATAGCTCGTGTGTCGTGGCGTAGGGATGTTGAATCCTGGCAAGAAGTACGGTTGCATGGGCCACATATTGTGCTGGGTCATTCGGCTTCCCTGGATCAGACGCTGCAGCGTATATAAAAATCTGCCGTTGTCTGCGGTTTTGTCAGGAACACTCCTTCCAGCATCTCCTGTCTCAATCTGCGGGTCAGCTATCGGAGCTGCTCCTGCTCCGTCATGTTCTCGTTCGCCGGAGCGCAGAGTTGCAGCACGTCCTATAAGTATTGCTTATGTAGCTCCGACGGCAGCTGGAAGCGCTGGCTGAGGCGCAGGCTGGCCCACTAAGTGAAACCCGTTTAGAACGAACCCACGTAAAGCGAATTACTGACAATATCGAACTCGCAAAAAATTTAAAAAAGAAAAATGCACGTAAAAAGTACTTTTTATAACCAACAACACATTGGCTATATCGAACTTTTTCCCCGAGGAGGCTTCCAAAAACGCGCAAACAATTGTCTTCTAGACTGTCACTCCCCCCCCCCTCCCTTTCCAAGACAAAGTAGGAAAGAAAACTCTAAAAGCTCAAACCGCGAACAAAATTGAGCGAAGAGAAGCGATTCAGAAGGGGAGAAAGCTAAAAAAATACTGCGCATGCACAAAAAAGCTTTTCATCCCAAAGCGGTTCCCCACAAAGATAAGTGATTCAGAAGGGAAATAAGCTAAATAAAAATAATAACCTGCACAGATGCACACAAAAAAAATTACAGCGTGTTGTTTTTAAGGCGGAGGCGAAGAGATGAGAAGGAAAGAGAAACTCTCGCCTTACAACGAACGCAGCGTAGAAGTTCGTTGAAAATGGCTTTTTGCTATATCGAACTACTTGCTATATCGAACTGATCGTAGCGTTTCCTGCTGTTCGTTATAAACAGGTTTGACTGTACCACGTACTGCGGTTCCCGAACTCTTGCTTGAGAGCTGCGTCCAAAATATGTCTGATGTAATCGGTATATTCGTTCCACGGAGAGTTGTGGTATAGCACTTTCGCGCGTCTCCCTCGAGCGTCACGCACATATACTGTTCATGCTACGACACCGCGCACCCGTTTGTCTCGGCGGCCCACTAATAGAACAGCAGCCAGTCCCCAATATCGTCAACTGGGGTTCCGTGATGCAAGGAAATTGTGTACGTCAACCAGAAGGCAGAGGCTTCCGGTGTTTGTCCGGCATCTTTAGTCTTTTAGGCCATCGCTATGATTGCCATCTTGCTGATATGCAGAATCTGGTAGTGAACATTTAACTCTGGCTCTGCCGTGTTAAAGCGTGAGGACGCCGTTGATACCAGTGTTGCTGTACTCTACTGTACAATTAAGGGATACCCCGCACCCGCATCACATGTTAAAGAGCGAAATAAATTCATACATTTACACAAAAACACTTTGAGAGGGAGAGCGCGCAGTTCGGATGCTTCAGACATCCGTCGGTCAGTCTCAAATTTGACTCTCTCCCAGAAGGTCCTTTCCGGGAAGACGGGCTCCCCTCAATAGGCAAGCTGGGGAGCGCACGATGGTAGCATGAGCTGTCTGCTGGCTCATGTCATGGGCCGAAGGGGTCACTCCTTCCACCTGGTTTCGGGAGAGCCTTTCCAAGCCGACCAGTGGCGCCACGAAATCACCAGCCTCTTTTATATTAAGCAAACCACGCTCTTTTTTGTTCACATTGAAAAGAGACGGCGCGTACATACAAAAGAAACTAGGCTTTGAGTCTACCCTTTTTTCCTCACAACCAAACGTCTGCACTCTGACATCGCCACATGTTTTCACCTACTAATTTCCTTCAGCTTATTTCTCTGTACTTTCTTATATAGTTTTGTACTTTCTTTAATAGATTTATTTATTTTACTATGATTGTGCGTTAGGCCGTATCACTTTTTTGAACATGATGCACAAATTACAACGGCGGCTATCCGCTTCTTTAGCTATGACGCTGTTCTGTGGCAACCGAAAGGTCAAAGGCGCCCACTGCGTTGTTTATTTTTTGGTTTGCATGTGCCAATCAGACTTTAGGATCTTACACAATCTCGTGCCGTGACCTGCTGAGGGGTCGAAGCCATCGAAAGAGGTTTTGACTTCTGGTGGCACCATTTTGAATCGGATGCAATATGCGAAGGTACGTGCTTGGAATACGCAAATGGTCATCCATGCGACAAGAAAGCTAAGGTTCTAGGGAAGAGTTGAAAAAGGGCCCGATGAGCGAGCTGGTTATCCATGTCTCAAAATTACAGCGCAAGTATGCAGTTAACACACAAACACACATCACCACCGGCCACAAAAACAATCACACTTAGTGACACAATCACAGCGGACAAAACACTCACACAGGGATGATTCCCAGCTCAGCCTATATTTGCACTCTTTTTTTTCTTTTACGCCATTTCGGTACATTCGTGAAAATTTGCTTTTTTTTTTCAACGTCCCATGAAATGACGGTTATGTGCGTTTCTCCTATAGTAGAAAGATAGGCTATTCATTTTTCCGGTAAAGTGAGCGATGGCGTTCTATCACATGTATCTTCATACCTGTCAAAATGTTCTGTTTCCACAATCTCTCTACTCAGTTGGCTACCGCTTCTGCCCACCACTGTGCATCTATCTAGATGTGCAGCACATTCGCAATCACGGCAGTGTAGACCTAAATCTCCTGAGTTAGCTCTAGGTATGTTGTTGTGCCCACAGGGTCGATCGTTTAAACATTTCCCAGTCTGGCTGATATATAGTTTTCCACACACGAGGGGAAAGGAATATACCACCCCTTCTGTGCGTGGAGCGAAAATGGTCTGGTGCTTTTTTGTGTATCTCGCTGAATGTTGTGAAGGATTGTTCACTTTCTTGCATAGGCGGGAAAGCTTGCTTGGAGTTGAGAAGATGACACGCGGATGTTGACCCTGTTCACCAGTTTTTTAAGACAGTGGGAGACGTTGTGGGTGTAAGGCACAACAATGGAACTAGTTCACCTGTCTCATGGTTTTGTTTGATGACTTCTTTTTTTGTTCTCTGAGAAGGTTCTTCGCCACTGATGTTTATAAGGAAGACAGATACCTTGTTGATGGGAGGTGACAAATTTGTGCAAAGAAGCTTGTTTTTATAAGATGTTTTGATGACTTTTTGAGCGAGTTGTTTAGGGCAAAGTTTGACGATGCCCCTCTTAACAAATTTGGAGTGTGAATTATTGAAGTTAAAGAGCAACATTTTTCTTCCTGGCTCGTACAACAAGCATATGTGAAATGTAAATAAAATAATTGTAGATCCAGGAAGCTAATGGAACTTTCAAGGGGAAACTCATGCGTGAGCTCCAAAATTTTCATGTAGTCTTGAAAAGTTCCCGTTGACAGTTCCATTAAATATCTGGATCTACGAATAGTTTTATTGACCTTTCACATATGCTGGTTATTCTAGCCACGAGGAAACAAGCCTCTCTTTAACTTCAATTCTGCACACTCCAAGTTGTTAAGAAGGGCATTGTCATACTTTGCCTAAAAATTTACTTAGAATATATTGCAAACGTATGTAAAAAACAAGCTTCTGTGCACAAATGTTTCGCACGCCATTACAAGGAAATCCCACTTCCTGAAATATATCAGTAGCGGAGAACCTTTTCAGTGAAAAGAAAAAAGAAGTCATCAAACAAAAACCAGTAGACAGGTCGACTAGACCCATTGCTGTGCCTTACATCCACAACGTTTCCCATGCTCTTAAAAATGGCGAACAGAGCCAACATCAACGTCATCTTCCCGACTTCGAACAAGCTCTTTATCTTATGTAAGAAAGTGAACAATCCTTCAAACATTCAGCGAGCTGCACAAAAAGTACCAGACCAGTTTCGTTCCATGCATACAAGGGGTAGTATTTTCCATTCCCTCTCCTGTGGGAAACGTTATATTGGAAGATTGGGAGATTTTTAATTGATGAACTCTGAGAGCAGAACAACAAAATAACTAGAGCCAACTCAGGGTATTAAAGTCTACATTGCCGTGATTACGGATGTGCGGCACATCTAGATAAGTGCACAGTGCTAGGCAGAAGAGGTAGCCAACTCACTCGAGAGATAGTTTGAAAGGAACATATTGCCAGGTATGAGGGTTCATGTGTTAGCACGCCATAGCTCACATTATCAGAAAAAGAAATAGCTTATCTTTCAGCTATAGTATAAAGACACATAATTGTCATTTGATGGGACGTTACAAAAATAATTTATTTTCACGAAAGTATCGAAAAGGCGTAGGAGAAAAAGAAGTGCAAATAAAGATCAGGTTGTGAGTCAGTGCTCTGTAAGTGTTTTGTCTGCTGTGATTGTGTCACTATGCGTTATTATTTTTGTTGCCGGTGATGACGTGCGTTTGCGTGTAACTCTACACTTGCGCTGTTATTTTGGAACATGAACAATAAACTCGCCGAAGCCGCCGTTTTGTATAGCTATATTTCTGGTACATCGGGCCCTTTTTCGCATCACCCATGGAACGCTAGGCTTTTTCTCGCCTTGATCGCCATTTGCGTCTGCAAAGCGCAGACCTTCGGATATTGCATCCGAGTAAAAATTGTGCCGCCTGAAGACAAAAACCTTAACGGTGGCTTCGCCCCCTCAGCAGGTCTCGGCACGAGAATGTGTAAGATGTTCATTTTTAGTGCGCACCTCTTAGGGCGTCCGTTTCGGGCTTGAGTGGCTTTGCCGACGGCGTAACCGCGCGGTGCATTATGGGACGTGTGACGTCACTGGTGACAATGACGATGCCGATGTCAATGACATGATCAGTGACGATGACGATGACGACGACGTCATCAGTGATTATGACGTCTTCAGTGACGTCACTGCTAAAGGCGATGGCGATAACGTCATCGTGATGACGTCATCATCATCGTCCCGTTACCTCACAGGGTTCATGAGGCCGCGGGGGTCCCCTGACCCTGGTGACGTCGCGTGACCCTCGTGAGGCAACGGCGACGCCGCTCGGAGGGAGGAGTGACAAAAAGGATGAGGACGTGAGGAGGAGGGAGGAAAGGGTATATCCTCCCCTCAGCACCCTCCCTCCTCCCCCTCAACAGCTGCGCTCTAATTCGGTGTTACAGGGAGCTGTAAATGGCTTTCACATTTTTTGTTGTTGACGGCGCAAGCTTGCTTCTGTCATTTTTACTTTTATTTTGAATCTAGTCTGTAAATTTATTGGGGCCATTATCTTAAGCTGCCGATTTTGTGCCCTCAAATTCTGGCAGCGAGTTGACGGATTTAACAATTAGTTTTATTTTAATTCTTATTGCCACTGCACTTGCTCGGAGAAAAGAAAGAACGAACGACATTTTAGTAAATTATAAATATGAAACGCTTATTTAATTCGGTATTATTCTAAGAAGTGTCATATTGTGCCAAATATAAGCTAACCGCAAAATACTTCAGTATATAGTTTATTATAATACTTTCTGTGTCATCGAACAAACAAAACCTAACAAAAATCAAATTTATCACAAAATAATTTTGGGTGCTTTATTTTGGGACCTTCGTCCGCCACCAAAGTTTTACACTAGGTTGTTCCCTACTTGCGCCCACATTTATCTTTGATTTGTGTGCCCTTGATTTTGTCGGCACCAAAGAATGAAATTGAAAAGATTAAATATCTCTGTGTACGTATTTAAGTTTTGTCGTCGGCTAATCACGTCACGCCACGAGTATTATTTTTTGTGTATATATTGTAAGCACACCTCTGGCTGTGTTTTTCATTTGAGCCACAGACGATTGGGTGCTTTAATAAAATACTTTAATGCGTAAAAGTTAAAGGGATGCATTTAAAATTATTCACCTTTTTTAAGCATCTAAACCTCATTTATTCGCTGGCTCTTATATCACTGTACCGTTTTCTTTTCCTGCAGATCTGTAAAGCCACTAAGCAGTTCACATCTCTAAAAATTGGAATGGCGTTGTTTAATATGGACGCCGAAGACTCTGAAGGGAAGTGCAATTCCAGAACTTGGTTTTCCAACGCTCACGGCTACTGGCGAGCCAACGGGGTATCATATTACTTCAGACATACTGTTAATCAGTCCAACTTTATCCACAAAAATTTAGAGTGCCCAACCTAATAAGGCTTTGAGTGTAAACTTCTAATGCGATTAAAAATGATTTCCAGTGTGCAACCTTTGAGCTTCTTTTACAATTTAGTGCTTAATCGGTTAAAGCTTCACGAGGAAATGCGTTTCATCATTTTAGCAGGGTATAGAAAACTGTCGCAAGTTTCACAAAGTAGGCTACCAAAGGAGGGCTAACGGGGTCCCCACGTTTTCAGCCCACGTGCGTCCTACCTCAGTTTTGCAACTCGGCACAAGTCTGCCAGACTTAGGCTGGCCACCGGGCTTACCAATTGAAACGCACAGTGAGCCTACTCTGTCATTCCAGCTTGGATTTGTTTGTGAGACCCACAGGAAGCTGACTTGCGCAGCCCACATGGACTGCCCACCCAGTATCCACGAGGCGCCTCTTGGAAAACCCACATCCCCCCTCCCCTACTCCTCCGTAATGCCTGTAGGTGTTTTACTTGGGCATTCTATCTAGGTTATTGCCGAGAGACATTGTATTGTCCAAGAAGTACAAAGTGGGCTGAGAAGAGGGGCTGACATGGATCCCACCTGTGCAGCACACGTGAGTCCCACGCCGGTTGCGCAAGTCGGGCTCAATTGGGGGCCGCTTGGACAACCCACATGAGATGCCTCGCGGTACCCCCAAGGGCCTACCTGGGCAGCCCACATAGACTCCCGGCGAGGGACCCACAGTGGGTCTAGTTGGGCACACCACAAGGACCATCCTCGTGGGGCACACAGGATGCTTAGTTGGGCAGCCCATATGGGGCACCCTCATAAGGTTTAGAGTGGGCCTAGCCTAGCAGCGCACATGAGCTCACCCCGGGTACCTAGATCCTTCGGGGTTATTTCATACCTTCACTATGGTGTGGAGTACTGTAGTGTATACCAAAATCAGCATGCCTACATTTCCCCGTTTGCCTACTGGAAACATTTTAATATTGATAGATGAATTAAACGTAACGAGAAAGCCCCGAAACAATTGAGCCATTGAAATGTTCGAAATAAAAAAGTGGCACATTATCACGTAAACTTCAAATACGCAAGTAATCGGGACACATAGCCAGAGAAACTCATCTCCGGACAACAAATTTTAGAAAGCAAAATACGACATTCAGAGGAACATGCTTCCAATTTAACCGCAAAATTTAATACACATAGTAAAAATCCACCTACGTGAAAATGGCCTCAACCACATAAATACTGAGAAGTTATTTAGTAATTAGGTTCAGCAAACTCAAACAATCTCAATCACGCTTAAAATCACTATCCTTAGTGATTCCGTATTTAATTAGTTTGTTCTACCCTGTTGAATTTTCAGGACGCCCAGTGAATATTCAGAATATTAACGGATTAATAGTGTGTTGGGAGTTGCAAATGCATCCCTAGTTGGTTAGGCCCTCGCTGCCCCTTGGAACCCTCACCTATGCTAAGCTAACCTCCGTATAGCCCAGGCGGGGCCAAAGGGGCATTGAGTGTGCAGCTTAATTTAGGCATATATGTTGCTGACACGCAGAAATAAAGAACCACGATGATTGCCGGTTGGCACTCGGCATCGGAAAAAAGAACTGAACTCAGCACAGAAGGCACACAGGCTCCCGGCATCAAAAGCTGCCTGTCTTGGACGCAGTTTCTGCGATTTCCATAACGTCGAAAATGTCGACACAGTTCCGCGCGGTTCCGCGTGGGTCCCGCAATCCGGAGACAACCATCTTACCCAGTGTACGTAGCGCTGCTGGCACTGCTCCGGAACTTCGCTGTTTCTAGCCGCTTCGTTTGCTCGTCTGATAAAAAAGATGGTAAAAATGAGAGCCGTTTACAACTCCCTGTAACCCCGAATTAGAGCGCGGCTCTTGAGGAGGAGGGCAAGGCACGGGGGGTCACGTGACCTCGGGGGGGGGGGTGTCACGTGGCCTGGGGGTCACGTGACCTCGAGGAAAGGGGGGGCGGAGAAAATGTTCCGCTAAATCTAGCGGGGAAATTTTTTCGTTAATTTTAGCGGGGATCTTTTTTGCTAGGTTTAGCGGGGAAATTTTTCGCTAAATTTAGCGGGGAAATTTACCGCTAGATTTAGCGCGGAAAATTTTCCGCTAGATTTAATGGGAAAAATTTTCCGCTAGATCTAGCGGGAAAATTTTCCCGGTAAATTTAGCGGGTAAAAATTTCAGCTAGATTTAGTGGGAAAATCTTCCGCTACATTTAGAAATTTACCCATCTTGCACCGCTCGGTTACGCTGCGCTCTAAAACGTTAATGCAACCAAAATGTTCTGCACATTTGGACTGGGAGACGTAATTACGGGCGGCCTTCGCTGCCGCTGAAGCTTGATCAACTCAACAACATTTTTTAAATAACGTGCGCGACGTGCTTGAAAAGCCAAATCGAAAGAAGATCAGTTGGGAGTGTGGAAGTTTTCTCCTGTCTACACTGTATCCTGTCTGCCTGGAGAAGAAGAAGAAGGTCTCGTTGATCTCTTCTTCTCGTGGCCGCTTGGGGGCGCGTCAGTAGAAGGGAGGAAAATGTGCCGTTGCTACCTTCTTCCTTCATTTTTCCTTAGAGTGAACGGTCCTTGCGCGCAACGCCACTGAACGAGAAACTCCTTCGTTGCGGTGTACTTTCAAGGACAAAAACCGGTGTTTTCATTCAATCTCTCCTTCGCGAAACTTGATGACGTAACTGAGGGATCACAGTATCCACGAGGAATATTATTTGAATGCGGCTCACAGATTGGGCCCGACCATGGACCCGTTGCTCTCGGGCAGGGGCGCGAGCGCGTCCGCAACACGCGACCATGTTATGCTGGCAGCACCATTTAGGAGGCGCTGCAACGTTCGATTTTGCACGTGCCATGTTCGAATGCAAGCGTCTGTCAGCATCTGTAGACGCGGCATAACAAAACGTCTAAAAAAGAACTAAAATAAAAAGAAGTATGCAGCTCGCGCCCTCAGCGTTCCATTAAACATTCCTTCAAGCTTTATTATTTTATTGCTCTTTTTCATAGCTTCCGTGAGCCCGTATGTTTCACTCTACTTGCTAGCGAAGCCGAAGCTATACTTGCTAAGGCATGTTCCCCTGAACGATGCTCGCACTGCACGAGCGCGCGTGCTTGGCAGGGACACTGAAAGCTCGGAGCTCGCTCTTGTAGCCTCTGCAACGCTGTCATTTATGATGGAACGGAGTATAAAAAACTGCAGTGGGGAAGCGTTTTGACGCACGTTCGAAACGCGAGCCAAATATTCTATTTTGCTCGCCTGGAGCGCTGCACAAAACTTGAGAGCTACGGGCCTATAGGCCCGTAGCTCTCAAGGTTTGAGCAGCGCTCCAGGCGAGCAAAATACAAATATTTGGCTCGCGTTTCGAACGTGCGTCATCACGCTTCCCCACTACAGTTTTTTTTAATGCTCCATTGTATTCTAAGTGCCAGCGTAGCAGAGGCTACAAGAGCGAGCTCTTGGAGCTTGCCGAATCCTTTCCAAGCACGCGCGCTCGTGCAGTGCGAGCATCGTTCAGGGGAACATGTTTTTGCAAGTAGCTTCAGCTTCGCTATCACGTAAAGTGAAAGATACGGGCTCACGGAAGCTAAACTCTGTTTCATACTTAGCGTTCAACGCTGTCAAAGCTACTGGCGCGAGCGTGGGGCTTGATCTTTTTGATCATTTGCACGTGTTCTCGCCCAAACAAAACCATAGATGAAGCCACGCGCTCGCGCCAGTAGCTTTGACAGCGTTGCACGCTAAGTATGAAACAGAGTATAAGAAAGAACGCAATAAAATAATAAAGCTGAATGGGACGGTGAGGCCACGAGCTGCATAATTATTTTTTTTAATTATTTTAGTTTTTTCCTTTTTAGACGTTCTGTTATCGCGCGTCTACAAATGCTGACAGATGCTTGCATTCGAACGGGGCACGTGCAAAATCGAACGTTAAACCGCCGCCTGGATAGTGCTGCTACCATAACATGGTCGCGTCTTGCGGACGCGCTGGCGCCCCCTGTCCGAGAGCAACGGGTCTATTGTTTGGGCACTCGGTTTGGGCTCGTGATAATGGATAGCTCGAGAAGGATTCGGGTATACTCTGTTTCACCTTATGAAGTACCGCAGGAAAGGCTACAAGCGCGAGCTCCTTGCTCTGGGGCACATCTCGGCGGCACAAGCTCTCGTGACTTAAGAGCGGCTGCCAACGCTATGAGATCGCGCTTCTAGCCTTCGCTGAGGTGCAATATAAGGTGAAATGAAGTATAGACGCTTTACAGCAGCTGTGCATGGGCGATGCCATAACCGCCCTTCAGTTTTTGTTTCCTCTTATGCCGTTCGCTGCACTTCATTGTTACCACAGCAGGGCAGGTTATTGCCACTTTAGGGGCTACTACGTCCTTCTCCCCAGCATAGGCCTGTGTGGAGGCTCGAAAACGTCCGTTTCAGTGGCTTGGCATCTCGGTAAGACAAAAGAAGGTCGGCTATGGCGGCTCAAACTGGCGCGTGTGTAAAGCGTCTATAGTGACGTGTGTCCAATCGCTGCCTTGGCGAGAATAGCCGAACCATAACAATCTTTGGAACTGAGCTCTCGACCTTGTCTTGTGCCTTGAAAACCGCAGCGCGTCGCTATGATCAAAAATTGGTGGTATATTATCGGCTCCAGACAACGTGGCTGCTTGTTTTGGCTGTGAGTTGAGGGGGTGAACGCTGCTCGTTTTTCTTTAATTTTTTTGCGACTTCGATTGAGTGTGGTGAAAAACATACAGGTTATTAACGTGAGGGATACGTTCTAAGCGGTATTTGCTCAAAGTATAAAAATCGTGGCATCGCCCCTTTAATCGTGGTTTACACAGTTTTAACTGCTCTTACGCGGCGCCACAGTTACCGCACTATACTTTCGGTCAGATATGTAAGAAGAAGTGAACCGCGCGCGTGCACTGCTTTGATGAATGCTCAAGATGCTCAAGCGCACGTTCGTGCAAAGCTTTGACTGCGTAACCGAATAATGTTGTCCGCAAGTATTTTGTGCTAACTGTAGCTTAGAGTAACTGTATTTAGTGTGTTCGTGTAACAAGGGTATTAGAGAAATACCTTTTACAGAAAGCTATAAAACGTCTACTGGGTTGGGAAGCCGTCAGCAGCCCCCAACTAGGCACGGCTGACCGCTTGCAAGACCACACATGATCCCAACGCATGCGGCGATGTGGCGAGGGTCATTGTTGGTGGATTGTGCCAATATTTTACTAAGGGGAATACATCCTACTCCCCTATTATACAATGGCCTCGGCGCAGACATGTTTGGCGCAATTTGAATTACTGGCTGACAAGCAGCCTTGTGTTTTTCCGCGTTGAATTGGGACTGGTGGGAAGCGCCACCCACTGCCATGTAAGTCGTGGTTATCAGACATTCGACGCCGGTGGCGAAGGGCGCGCAGCAGGCCGTTCGGTCGATGCAAGTGGTCCTTCAATACGAGTCGTAGCTTGTTCTCTAAACATTGTAAAAAAACAAAAAAAAAAATAAAACAAGAAAATGTCGGGCTAGGGTGAGACGTCCAAACCGCCAGGTAAAAAATATGCGCAGTAGGCGCTCCGTCTAATGAAAATGAGCGGAGTAGAATGTATTCCCCATTGTAAAGTACTCCTATTTGGTATAGGCATCAAATTTAATAATGGTGCAACCTACTTCTGTTTATTCACCAGACTGCAGCGAAGCAGGAAATGAGCCCCCTCCCCCCCCCCTTTCCTTATTCCGAAAGTGGCCATTACAATCTTCATTCGCTGTGAGAAAAAAAGAAAACAACACATTATTTTTTTAATTGTGGCATAGGCGATAGGCGTTGGTAAAGAAAATGTGATGCAGCGTTGAGCTAGATGCGATCGCAGCGCCGACGTTTTTTGCGTCGCTGCACACCATAACTCCGGAAGCGAGACATAACGGACCGAAGCAATGTTTCCAAGTGATCAATCGGTATCACGTGGTTTATGGAGAAGAAAAAATATCGATCGTCTCTGAGTGTCTCCGAACGTTATCCAGCCTCCAACCGCTGTCCTGCTTCTAAGGCGACTTCACAACGTGTGGCAAGCGGGAACGTGCGGCAAGCAGAAACGCCCCGGAAGTTTTAAATATCAGCATGCTCATTTCATTAACCCACGTCAAAATCTTCCGCCTTCTTGGCCTCTGTTTTTGGCACCACCGCCCCACCAGCTATAGGGCATTGGAGTTGCGAATGAACGCTACGTGTTTAAAATTAGGCTGCCTTATTCTGGTGCAGCTTTTCATATTTGCGGAAAGCACACGTTTCAGGTTACACGCAGAAGTGTATCGCCTGCCGGAATCACGGTATCTTGCGCGGACATCCTGCGCAAAAATTAAACGCATGTCAAACAGTTGGCAAATACAAACTGTAAATGTAAAATCTACATAATCAAAACCTTTTGGACTACAGAATATTTTGAACATTGACACCAACACAATTTTTACACACGTTAATTACATTTTATTCTCAACTTCGCCGGTGACCCAATTCGCATCGTGTGATGTGCTCTGCGTGCACTATTGTTCCAGCAACGAGAGAAAGACGAAAGAGAGGTTATCTTTCAACCAGATTTGTCAGACAGCGCGGTCAGCCTGCAGCAGTCATGGACTATGCGAGGCCAAGTTCTGGCCGAAGCTACCAGATCGACGAAGCAACGCTGCGAGACTTGATCGAGCCCGTGGGTGACCTGGATGATCTCGACCAAGCTTGTTTTCACAAAAGTGAAGATCGCTGGAGGCATGTTCGCGAGGAGACCTGGGATCATATGTTCGAACGTACACTTGTCTACATGCGCACGCACCTGGGGTACTTCTTCGACTTCAACATCAGCGAGGGCACTTCGGTCGCCTGGTGCGCATGTACGACCCGGAGAACAGGGCGGAAGTGACCGTCTCGGTTCAGCAGCGCCGTCAACGCCCGGCGAGAGAACCTGTGGCGGACGCTGTCTCATCCTCATCTTATGGAACTTCTCAGAAGAATTAGGTTAGTTTGCGGCTCCTTTTAAATGAAGCGCTGTGCTTTGGAGGTTTTATGGCACTAAATTGAGCAACTGATACGGTGTGATTCAATGAAGGATTTTTTTAAATTTAAGAACATCGTAATATAAATTTTGTGGAGCATCCAAAATAAGCAGTTCGGAATCGGAGATCGTTCCAAAGCCTGCTATTAAGCACACTATTTACATACACGCACGCTAGTAGTGCGTTAGTTTGTTTTTGCATATACAATTGTTAATGCTGGGTCTACACAAATAATTGAAAATGTCTTGTTTAAAGATGCTTAAAGACTAAATCACTTACCGTCTGTTGCCTTTGCAACAGATTGTTACTGATTTACTGTTGAGACGAGTAACTACACTATTTTCGTTTTCAATTTTCCAGGGTCGACATCTGCACACCATACCTTCAGACCTGCGTGGCGTACGTCATGCCGGCCTTTCAATCCACCCTCCAACAAAAGATGGATCAAAAATTGTTCCTTTCGACGGATAGCTCGTATGCCACGGTCAAAGAATGGCTTCGTCAAATCACGGGCGCACTGGAGTACTTGCACCAGCGGAACCTGTATCATCTAGATGTAAACCCACGGAACGTGTTCATCATGTGTAGCGGGCAAGCCGCGCTTGGTGGCCTCGCAAGTATGCAGCCATCCAGGATCATAACGGCCAACGACGTCAAGCTGGACACAATATTCTGTCCACCTGACGTCATCTCAGTTCGCCTCGGCCTCACCAAGGAGGCCGCTGAGGTACACGCTGATAGCATTGATGTCTGGAGTGTGTGCACCCTGATCGCGGAAGCACTTACCTCCCACTGGCGCTGGAAAGTGCGGAAGTTCCTGGTTCTTACGAAGAACAGGGCCCACACGACGCACGAGCGACTCACGCTGTTGGGAGACTACATGACCAGCCGCTTCCAGAACGTGTCTTGTCTGAGGAGATACCTCCACAAAAACTTTAAAACCGTAACCTTCGAGGAAGATGAGATTGCGGCTTTGGCCACCCTCTTAGCCTACGGCCTGAAAATTGATTCAAGTGATAGGAAAGCTGTTTCGACTTTAGTGAGAGCCAAGTACTGGAACGAGTCCTGCGTTTCGAGCAAGTCAACGTGTAAGTTCGTTTCCTGGCATATGGGTAGCCTGACTGATGTCATGACCCAAATAGTACAGTTATTTTCGGATATAATTTAAGTTTTAGGAACTGAAATACCCTAATTTTCGGCATTTTTCTTTGAATCTGACGCCGCAAGAAGCCAGGAGGCAACCAAGAAGGAGGCCTGATTCCGGTACATGTATAGACATTTAAGTCCCTAATAGCGCGAAAAAGCAAAGTAAAAACGAGGTTTGATATTCTTTAACCAGAGTTCTGGTCACTGTGGCCCTAAATCACCAAATAAGTTTAGGCTTCTTTGGGCCTCAGTTACAAATGCTAGCATTAGGCTTGACTTCTTGCTCGGTTGTCACCTGGTGTTTCTTTTTACCTAGATTGCCAAGCAGCTCCAAAGTTAAGCTTTATTGCCCGTATTTTTTTATTTTTTCATCTTTCATTTTTGGGTTTCCATTCCCGCGCAACTGCCAAATTTTTGCTTCACTTGTGGTTTATCAGTACCCACATGGTATCTTTGGCTCATGTCTGGAACTTTGGCCACTGTGTGGCAAGCGAAAAGACGCCAGGCTTAGCATTTCTTTCGCCTGTTAGGGTTAAAGAAAAGAACCTTGGCTTTAACCCCTTAAAGCCAACCCTTATTAGGATCATTTTAGGCCCCTAGGATTGCCCAACTGGAGCCAAGGTAGGCTTTCTTTTTGCTTGCTGCCAGGGGCAAGGTGGAAGGTCGATTGCAATATCGAATATGATATTTACAGACTGTGTCGTCTTGAAACAGCGCGAGAATGCTATACACTGATTGCACCATAAAAGAGGTGTTATTTAGGCAATCGTAAACTGTTCCCCTAATATCTGAAAATCTCCCTGCTAAAAAAAACAAAAAAAAACATTTAAAATTTGAACGGGTTGCCAAATGGTCGTTACGCAGCCCACCTGCAGAATGTGGAGGAATCTTCGTTCGAGAATACCACGAACTACACCTGGGACGATGACGCCCCGTCATCCAGTCGAGAGTTGTCCTGCTACGACCGCAACATGACCGGGGAGGGGGACGACACTGACGAAGAGCTGCGACGGACAGCAATCTGGAACGACACCCTGATGCCCTTCGGACGCAGCCCACCGCAGATCCCCATGATCCTGCTGCCTCACGCTGACGTGCTCAAGCTGACCACACTGGAGGACCCGTTGGGGCGATCTGGGGATGCTGCATCTGTGACATCGTCTTCGTCCCCGCGCACCAGGTCGTTCGTCCACAAGACCAGGCGGTGGTTTAACGGAATCCTCAAACGCAACCCTAAGCCGGAATGAGGAGAGATGGTCCGGTATTACTTTTCGGGTAGACCAGTTTATACATATATATATATATATATATTTTATATATATATATATATATATATATATATATATATATATATATATATATATATATATATATATATATATATATATATATATATATATATATATATATATATAGAAACAAATGGCATGGACGTTTAGGCTCTTAGGTTTGAATGGTGGTCAGAAGAATATAAAAGCCAGCAAGAGCTTGCGAATTAATTTGACCAATTTGTAAATTTTTGCCATGTACTAAATATAAGCAGCCTTCAAATTTTTAATGTAAGCGAAGTGCAGCGACATAGGAATTTGACAATATGATAGCTCGGTGGCACATTTAATTTACCTGTCGTACCTCCCAAGAAGTCCGAAGCGCCCGGAACCGAAGGAAACCGAAGAAAACAAGCGTCTCCATGAGGAAAGACACATTGGTTGCAGTGTCTAGTGTGTGCTTTGGCTGCAGGTGCGTAATTTAAATTTACCCAAAGCCAGAACACAACTGAGGATGGGCGGTTTGCGCTGTTTTCTGAACTGCGCCTAACAGCCACCATGAAATATATGACAGTAGAAGAAAACCGTCTTCGAGCAATTATTATCTTTATTAGACCTTTGCCGTACTTATCGGATAAATTAAATTAGGATCCCACGTTTTTGAGAGTGTGATAGATAACTTCTCCAATTATGGTTGCGAAAATATACTTTGCAAGCAGTATATGTGAAAAACAAACGCCTATATGATATGTTTTGTTTTCTCGCCCAATGTATTTCAGAATACATAAGAAAATAATAACATTTGTTTAGCTACCCAAGCAGCGCGGTGATACTTAGCCAGTGTCGTGCCGGTGTTGGCGGAAAACCGGCCCGAATATCAGCCGAATGTGCGGTTTTGCACCCTTCCCGACATCGGGCAGTTATTGACGTACCGTCGTCTTACCGTTCGCCTCGTATCTGCAGAATATCGTGCGAGTACTGCCCAGATCCGACGGTCGGGCAGGTATCGGCCAGATGTCTCATATGCTTTTGCTCTCTATCGGCCGGACGTCGCCTATGCGCTGTTTGTATCGGAAATATTGGCAATAATGGCTTGCACGTAAATTGCAAAAATAAGGCGGGTGTGGAGTGTTGGGCGAATAGGTGATTCATGATGGTTAAAAAGCGCGACAGCACAACGGGCGGAAAGGAAGCGCTGTCTGTGCCTTCCTTTCTGTCCGTTGTCATGTGGCGCTTTTTAACCATTAGGCAAACATAAGGCGCGCCTCGCACAAATACACGTACGAATGGAATTGCTTTGATTGCTCACAAAAAATTATTAAACCACTGTCATTACACACAGCTTGTTCTCGACAAGTTTACACAGGTGGTACTTGTTAGTGGAACGAAAGCAAATTAATAAATATAATTATTTTTTCTCTGCCAAGCAAAACTCACGAATCAAATACAAAGGACCGTGGAGATTAAAGAGTTTTAAGGCCGGTTCACAGAGGCAGCGGAGCGCTCAGTTAGCGCATCATGAGCGCTGGAAGCAGCGCTCATGTGGCACCGACTTGAGCGTGACGTAGCGCTCGGTTAGCGCTTCAGAAGCGCTCCATGAGGCGCTCGGTTAGCGCTTCAGTTAGGGCGCACTTGTATGAAGGCACTCTAGCTTCAGTAGGCGCTCGGTTAGCGCTTCAGCAGCGCAGTGTAAGCGCTCTCACGCTCCTTCTGCCGTGCTTGCTGCTGCGAAACAGCGCGTGCATGGCGATTCCGTTTTTTCTTTTCCTTGGCATAAAGAAGAGGAAGTAAAGAGCCGCACTCAAAGCTAAGGGTCGGGCAGACAATCTAGAGTCATGGACTCTGAGCGACTAATTTATTGGGTACGACCTCATCGTTTTCTATTCGACATGCGCGGCCCTGGTTTCAAAGACACGCAGTTAAAAATAATCACCTTCGAAAGAGCTCTGTGTCTGGGTCCCTCATCCTGGGGAACAAGGTACGCCGGATACCCGTCGGTATCTCGCTGGCGAAAGATTTCGCGCACCCAGAAGGCTCTTCAAGGCGCGACGTCTTCCACACACATATCCACTAATTGCGTATGTAAGAGCAGTTGTAGCGTTTTTTTTTCAGCGTTTCACGTGTCCGCGACGGTACTGTTGGTGCACACCCAACCACAGGAACCGGAACCGCAGTGCACGCGCCAATCCGCAGCAATAACCGCCGTACAAGGAGCGCTAACAAGGCGCTACTAGGGTGCCTTCATGTGCGCTTTGCTTAGGGTGGAGTCATCCGGCCATTTTGTCCCACACTTTTATTTTCTTCTTTTGTTCAGAAGGGCGTGAAAGAGCGTGTCCCTGCACGCGTCTGTGGCGCTGACTGTGCTATGGCGACATTTTGTTTTCGTCGATTTCTTTGTATTTTCCCCGTGAGCGCGTGCTGTCGGCTTCGGGTACTACAAAGGGTGGCATCACCCTAAACAGAAAGGACATCGAGGCACCCTAGGCGCTACTAAAGCGCTAACAAGGCGTTACTGAATCGCTAATCGCGCGCTATATTATAATGAGGTCACGCGCTAGGAAGCGCCACATGAGCGCTCTTTCGGAGCGCTCACGTAGCGCTAAGTTAGCGCTCCGCTACATGTGTAAACAGGCCTTTAGTCGATCGTTCCGATGACTTCAATAACGCCATTCGATACACCGGTGTCGCCTTTGCGCATATATGGTAACGTTTTATAAAAGTATCAAAGTATCGGAAGGATCTAAAAACTTTCGATTGAGACGGAATCAGGAATTCAATCAGGAATACTTGCAGTGTACTTAAGATTTAAAAAAAAACGATTTTGTGTAATCCGTGATAGACGCATAATCGGTCTGGGGCAGCACAGAGCAACACTTGAGATAAAGCTCGCCCACATTCAGCGAAAGTGCGACTGTCACCAATGATGTATATATATATCTTTTTTGAAGCGCATTTAGAAAACACAGCGCAACAATTTCATGGACTTAGACGAAGAAAATCGCCATTACAGAAAAGTTTGCATGGACGTATTCCGGCCGTTCATGACGAAAAACCACGGTCGCGGCTGCAACGCGCAAAAGGCAGAACATTGAAGAGCGCCTTTCGGACACCCGACCTACGTGGCCCCGGCCCCTACCCATCCCCATAACACGGTAAACGGCAACGACTACGGCCACAGTGTGCCCATCATCGCGACAAAGCGAGTCACGTGACAAGTTTTCTTCCAAGCGTTTCTGGCTATGTTCCAAATCTTACCCGAGTAACCTGCCTCCTACGTCAGCGGGTAATACTACGTGACATCGCGAGTAAACGATCCGCGACTCGATTTTGGAACGGCCGGGATAATCACCTGGATACTATGCGGATTGGCTTTGTCTTGGGATACGACAAAAAAGCACAGCAGCGATGGCAGAAAATAGCAAACGATCCTTTTGATCATGAAGAAAGCACTCGAAGAGACGATAATATTAATGACGACGCGGTGTTTTTGAGGTGGATCCACCAGCTCCTTTTACTCACCTTCCTTTTGAGCTGCATATTGAGATAAAAATTACTTCTTCCAGTTAGACATAAAAAAGTGTTTTTATTAATCAGCGCGATTGCCCTAAACGCCCATATTCCACGCATTGTCATTAGCACCGATCATGTTTTGCAGAAATTGATTCCACACGGTGTAGTGGTACAGCGCGAGGGTGCTTTCTCAAGAATGATATGAAACTTACGTTCGCTTTGACGCGAATATGATTACAATAAAATGTTTGAAGCCTTCACTGCTTTACAAGCGTTATCCTCTCATTACACACACTCTGGAGAAAGCAAAAATACTACCTTATCATTTACTGCGTTCAAACATTTTCAGCCTTGAACGTGAGAATACGGCATTCCCTTCAACGCCGAAGACGAAAATGCGGAGAAGCTCCTGTTTACGCTCGCACTCTGATAATAACAAGTATACCTTCTCGAGGAAGGTGCACGGTCTGGAAGTAATGCAGTCAATTCGTGCGGTGAAAACAGCAAATCTCAATAACCACAAATGCTGCACCTCATTCTTTGTCATTTCGAACGTCCGCCACCAAAACCAACGGAGCAAGCGAGCTTTGACGGCTGACGGCGCAGAAAGCAGACGACGAACAGATCACGTGACGTATTTACTCGACTTGATCCGACGTTACCCCCGATCGAGGAGGGTAGCGCGAGTAATTACTCCGGAGTAAACAACCCGCTTCTGGAACGCGAGTTCTGACGTCATCGAGTAAGCTCGAGTAAGTTTTGGAACGCCACGGTACGAAACCTTTACTCCGGAGTCGGATCGAGTAAATTTTGGAACACAGCCTCGGTCTTACGGAGAGCGGTCACGTGTTTCGCTCCACCCATCTGATTTATTCGAAACGGCCGTCTCGCTTGCTCACAGCCACACAAAGACACAAAAAGAGGGGTGGCTAACAGAAGGCGAGGTCGAAGGCATATGGGCAATGCAGCTAAGAGTGCTCTGTTTGCTCTGTCTCTCCTTTTCGGGCTAAAAGTAAGCGAATTCTTGTTTGTCCGTCTTTTCTTAGATTTTAACGTTGGTTTGAAATTGTTCAAAACATTCGAATACCTCGCCAGCATAGCCGATTTACAAATGACACCTACGCCACTCAATAAAGAAACGGCGGCGAATACGATATGTCAGGATGGCGTCGGCGCGACCCATCAGATGTCGACCGGATCAAAATGGTAACGGCACAATCTTTCGGATTCGATGCTAAGAGAGAGTTTTAGAATAGGGGCCCCGAAGCTTGGGTGCCCCCAAGAAATAGGGGCTCACCACTGCACATGCGCCGAACCCAAACTCCGTTTTGGGTTTCGGGTCGGCGCTCGTCCCAACGCAATATTAAAGAAATAGTGTGGGGCCCCTATTTAGAGAGTTTTCGTAGACCGCGTTTCCCCTCCGCTAAGCCCTCCGCAATGAAGAAGCCGCTACTGCGCCTGCGCGCCGATGGCCTTGGCTCTAGAGCTCCGGGTATCGTAGCGGGTTCCGGAGAGCGTTGCGGGACGACGAAAACGATCCAGGAAAACTCCCTTTGTTTGGGGCCGGGTTGCGTCGAAAAACATGGCGGCGCCCTTTCCGCTTGCTTCGGAGCAAATTCTTCATGGTCGCTGTAGTATTAGAAAATTTTATTGCCAATGAATGGTGCAACTGACTTTCGCTTTGCTTTATCTCGCTCAAGTAACAAAGAATGAGCGGTGGGCTCACCCCACTTTAAAGATCGCCCTTGATTCTGGCAGTTCCTAAGCCTAAGGAGACGCGGTAACCGTTGACATGGCAGCGTATCGCTATTCCATTGCCCCGAGTGGATTTCGTTGGTGGCACGATGCCACCTAGCTTAACACAAGTATTTGAAGGTTTCAGATTCACTCCGGCTCAGATCTGAATTGAGCAGCTGCTAGCAGAGTATGCTCGCTCATGTTCGTCTCAGTGTCGGCATAGTTGAAGGCCTAAATCTTCGGCGACAGCCGGTCAAAGCGCACACGAACGTCCGAAAAATCCGAGAACAAGCGTCAAATTAGAGCGCTAGGGATTGGATTGTTTTGGCTGAATACAGCGAGCATATACTGATTTTAGATTGTGTCTTGATTTAGCTGGCTTGATTGGGATCTACCTTAACTCTGATTTGTAAACAAAAATTGCTTGCTAAGCGCACATGTTTTACGTTTTTTTGTTTTTTTATTATTACGCTCGTTAGGCGCATTGGCGCTGCAAGCGGGAAACGTAAGCTCGATGCGCTGCGTTGCGAAACTCCTATTCTATTACCTGTTGACGCCAACCTTTTTGGGTTTGGGTCCCCCAGTTTGCTCAGGAGGTACCCAAACGTTGGGCCTCCTATTCTAAAATCTCTCTAGCATCAGCGAAATACTGTGAGCTGCCTGGGCTGCATAGCACGCGCGTGCTGTCCATTTTACTTCTTGCAAAATGCTTACAGCGCCCCCCCCCCCCATTATTTTGAAACTATATTCCATTCGCCCTTAGCTGAGACAGCAGCCAGCGCCACAGGCACGAGTGCTCAAAGTCGCTGCTTTCAATCCTCCTTCCGCAGAACGAGGGCTTGCGCTGGATATGCATGTATCGATGTCAGGAGCGCGGGCTCACGCGCGCTTGCAGCATTGACTGCATTCTCAGCTTTAAGGGTGGGCGGAGGATAGCTGGGTAGTTGTGTAAGCTGGCAGGCCTAGCTTTAAGCGTGTAATATTCGTGCCTTATTGCGATCTCAGTGCTTTCTTTCACCCAGTCGCATCTGAGACGCTATTCTAGCAAGCCGACCCAGGAGCCCTCCTCTCCTGCTGAACAGCCAAATGAATCAGTAAGACTTCAAAGCGGAGATCGTTTTCTACGCAAGACAACGCACACGAGCTATACGAGGCCGCCGAGCCGTGGACTAAACGCGACCCCCGAACAACTCGAGAAAAAAAATTCAAAACCTGTGAAGCAAAATTACTCTCATTAACTGGGAAATAATATCATGTATGCAGTCGGTCTGGTGTGAAGTTCACTCATGTGGTGAAAACCCGTTCGCCGAGTTGGCCGGATTCGCCATGTCGATGCTGGTGCTGCCGTACTCTTCAAACTGCACCACCAAATGGCTCTTCGATATGCGTCTATTGGCAGCAAGGCGAGTTCTTAGTTTTCACTGCTTCTGAATGGGTGACATGCTTGCTTTTAAAGTCATTTTTAGGTGCCTCACTTCATGTAGAACTTGTCACTTGCGCTAGGCGAGTTGCTTAGACACTGCTTCGTCATTAACCCTAGTTTCATGTCTCAACGCAACACTTCCTAGTTGAGAATGACGATGTGCTGAATTTTCCTGCTTCATTAAAGAAGGCCACAGAGGGGCAGAGATTAGACGCGACTACAATGTCAGCTTTCGTCTAGAAGTAGTGTTCTCCCTGATTGGACGACTCCTAGCCAAACGGTGACGCTGAGTCGTGTCCAACCCTCTGCCCTACTAGGTGTCATTCTTTAGTGACACAGGAAAATTCAGCACTTAGGCTGTCTTATCTGGGAGGTGTTGCTCAACGGTAGCAATAGACTTCCTTCGAAAGTCACATGTCGTTTATCAGAAGGTCGGAACCACTGCACAATGGCGGCACAGCTGCATCGAGGAACGTGGAAGTCATTCCATAAGGTAGTGAACGTCGGAGCGCTGCCAACCCTATGAGCCGACGAGCCAACCAAACAGCTTCGGAAATGCAACGTCACTGCGCTCATTACACTTTTTTGTGGGTGTGTTTTCTCCAGTGTGCCACGACGCTGAGGTTTAAGTCCGCCATTGTGCAGGGACTCCACAGCTGCCAACAGAGGGCAGTCCTTGGAAAGTTTTATGAACGCGTTGAAGCGGAAAGATCTCTGGCGCAGTGTTCAAGCCTGCACCCTTCAACGTCAGAGTAGACGCTCTGAGCGGAAAGAGCACGCGCCCGGAGTCCATGGGCACGTGACACTTTTTTGTTTCTCAGTTCTGCCGCTTGGACATCGGAGACTCTGTCGGCTCAGGCTAGTTGGGCGCCCGCCAATAGGACTTTATCTGGTCAATCGCGTGCCAGCGTCCGCAGTGCTGTGTGTCCTCACCTTATATGGAAAAATGTGCGAAGATTTAATTCAATCTAGAAAAAAATCCTTCTTTGAAAGGGTGTTTGATGCCCCAAGAACTTCTTAAGTACGTAAAGAACGGTTTCGCCAGAAGCACTATCGCCCTCTGGCGCACTAGACAGGTAACTGGGCGGTGAAGCATTTTTTCGCATGAAAAAGAAAGCTTAAGAGAACCCTTTTTAAGTTTTACACGAAGAACGCTTATAGGGGGTGTTTGAAATAAATTTCTAGTGTACAAACTATGGACAAGCCGTAGAACCCCTTTACGACAAGATATTTTAATGCGATAGCAATCTGGGGAAGGAGCTTGTGAAGAAAGACATTTATGCCCCCGGAACAATAATGAAAAACCCAGTTTCCAAAAAGGCTTCTTTTCCAGCAACAAAGACCTGATGAAGCCACGAGGCACTTGCAAGCAGTTGATGCGGTGGAATGATAGGCTCGCATGCTTAAAATGTTTTGACAAGCAGCCCATCTTATGGTTTCGTCCGCCATCGGAAATGAGCCGGAAGACTCGTGCAAAAAGATGGTGCAAAAGATGGCTAAAAGAATTACGTTGTAGTCGTACGCTTGTAAGTCATAAAGCACTACAACGAGGAGATGGGACGAGTAGACTTAGCTGATCGATTGATACCTTTCTACAGTCAGAAAAGTAGAGTGAACCGCTGTACCCTTCGCACCATGCTACACGTGGTATATCTGGACTGTTTGAGTGGTTTGCTCAACTACAGAGCTGAACAAAAAGAAATAGGATTGAAAAAAAAAAACATGCAGTGTCTGGACGAGCTTAAGGTGTCTGTTGCGGAAGCATTGATTTCACAGATGATGGACCATGTCGACCCAACCACCCAAATTAGAGCGAAGGTGACAATGTATCACACAGGAAAAAACTAAAAGTACTTCATTGTGAAGCCTCCAGAAAGGTGCCCTTCATCTTCCATTGAAGGATCACATCCCCAATGCTGCGAGCTGCCGCCGCCCTGGATGTTACATGAAGACAAGTCACCGGTGTTTAAAGTGTGACGTTTACCTCTGCATCGAGGTCAACAGATATATTTTTATCGAATGCACGCTTGAGCGAGCCTCCCACTACGGACCCAATGTTCATGAGTGTGGACAAGAAGTTCGGTGTACTTTAACATTCTGTGTGATTAAAACATTTCATTTTAATGTTTAAAGTAATTAATACTTCATATAAATCGCACAATAAACATATAATGTGGCTAGGTTCGTCTCGGGTCTCAGGAGCCTATGCACCAATTCAGGTTCCCCGCTGGATTCGGCAGAAAAGTTAAATTCATAAATAATTGTTTGCTCAAACATTTTTGTCGTCTTATTCACAGTGAGCTGCGTCGTGATCTCATTACGAACGCTATCGCCATTCATAGACAACCAGCAATAGTGGTTTCTGCATCCATTCTTTAAGACAGTTGTCACGTTACGTCAGAATTCCCCCACCAGACTTAGTGACGGAAATGCAAAAAATTGTGACAGTGTCATGTGCCACAGTAATATTACGTGACGCAATATGGTCCCATGAACGTTTCATGACATCGTCATGTAACGCTATGTCACGCCACAATGTCACGCGACGTCAAGGCACTTTGCAGTCTATCCGCTAAATCTCGGGGAACAATTTCCCCGCTTAATTAGGCGGGGAACGCTTCACGTGTCGTCAAAGTGTCAGGTGACGTCATGTGACCGTACTTGCACCGGGATCCGCTGCGAAACCTCTAGAACAACGGCTGTCGCTACCAAAGAAGTTATGTTGAATGCAGTAGAGCCCGATAGAGTTTGCACATAAAGCTAGGTTCATATGAAAGATAGTTTAAAAATAATTATGATAGAAAGGCGCCAACGAAAAATATTTCCGCACGAAATTTTCACTCTTTTTTTGAAAACAGAAGCGCCGCTGCCGTTGAGAGAACAGCAGGCTCCCCCTATACTCAGTCGTTCACGAGTAATAACACCCCGGTTCCAGTTCCTTGTAATGTTATAAACCAGAAATATTACTGCCGTTACCACCACATTCTAAAAAGCCCGTGCGTCTACTTTTTCGCACAACATTAGGACAGCTAATCACCGCAACTTACGGAGGCAGCTCAGCGAAGGACAATGCCAAAACATATGTTTAGACAAAAAAAAAAAAAGCTCATTCTGAGTTGTGACATTAAGCAATGCAAAACAGCACGCTTGCATTGCTTAATGTCATAACCCAGACTGCGTTTTTTGGTCTAAACATATGTTTCGGCATCGTCATTTGCTGAGCTGCTTCAGTAAATTGCGATGATTGGCTCTCCGAATGTTGTACGGGAAAGAAGACGGACGGGCTTTTCTTAGAGTGCAAAACAATACTTATACAAAAGTTGATGATGTGATAATAAAATATTGAAGTCGAGATCTCTTAAAGAGACATGATATTCTGATGTTTATTTTATTGGCCATTTTCCCTTTCGTATTCGAGAGATATTGAAAATTTGTTGTCGTCGCCTCTGAAGTTCGCGTTTGTTGTAGCAGTAAAATTCATTCATACAAATCCTCGCGTTGTTGTTAACACCTAAATGTTATTTTTCATTCAAACTTGTGCACAATTAAGAAGATGTGAAACTGCAGCACATCGGTTTCAGTCATATGTCACATCTCGACTTGCTATACATGGCATCACTTTCGTTGCACTTAAATGTGTCCGAAAATGACTTGAAATTTCTGAACAAGACGTTCACTCTGGAAAAAAAAAGAAAACAACAACGTTGGAGCACGCATTTTGGGCATTTTCGCCGTTTAGGTTGCCTATACAAGGTCTCCGCCGTCTTTCCTAATTTGCACGGAGACTAGGTGGTTGAACAATTAATATTATTTCTTCCCATACTGTACCTGATTTTAGAGGGACTATGAGGGTCGTTTTTCATCCTATCTTTCAATTCGGCCGTGCGATAATCTTGGCAAAACATCTGCGAGGAAAACAACACCAGATTGTAAAATAGCGGCGAAGCTACGGATAAAAACAGTAAGACTAAAGACGAGGTTCGCTTTCATGGTGACGTTGCGATGGGCTGTATTGTGTACACTTCCAACGTCACCTAGAATAATCAAAGTTTGCGAATAGCCTTCACTACTTCCATGGAACGTCATCACACCCGGATGGTGTCAACTCAACAATATACATTTTACCGAATTACCTAAGCTCCAAGGAGACTGCTAGGTAGCGTAGGTACAGTCGGTGAACGCGCTCGCCCTATCTGTATAAAAGATTATAAGTATTTAATTAACCAAAAATGTGGCTTTCATGTACGTGCGTGTAAAGTTCTGGTGTCCAATCTCTGTCCAAGGTCCACCTCATGGTGCTGGCGTCAAAATGCCTGGGAACGGACTTGCATTGTTGTAGTTGGTGCTGGTAGAGCCGAGATTGCAACGGCGTACGACCGTATAATGCAAGAGAAACTTGTATATTATGCTTCGGGGACAGCTGTGTATTAGGAGTACGGATTTATCACCTGATTTTTGATACTTTGTGCATGCATGCAGCGGATAGTTTAATAGTACCACCTTGCCAGGTGTGTGATTACCTGAACTCGAAATCTTCTACACTAACCTACGAATTATCATACTAAACAATGATAACGGCCAACCAGATAGGACGTATCCAGGCATTTACAATGTTCAATATTAGAACTGGAGGTTTCCAAACAAACAAAATGTGTGTTATAGCTAAACAATGAGCGATTGTCTTTATGGTTCCTAAACATAAATGGGAAATATGTAGCGACCAGATACATTTAAATTATTGGTTAGCTCTTTCTACTAGTGCTCTTTACTATTTATTTTAAACGGCAGATACTTAGCAAACGAGCGACGTATTTGTGACTGGTAATCAATACCAGCAATGAACGCGGTCACGCGGCGGCCATCCTCATTGTACGAAACGTTTTGTGAATTTTAATTATAAATGGATAATATGACAAACCTGTGATGTTCAAAAACCTTTTGAAAATATATTTTGAAACGTGGGAGCTATACTATATCGTTCAAATACAGGTCTCAAAAATAACTGATTCGTTTATGAAATAAAATGGCCAAGCAAGCGTTGAAAAGCCTTTTTACTGCCTGACATCTAGAGAAATGCGAGGCGTGGTTCAATATGTTCCGGCTTTTGGCTTCATGATTTGCTCTTCGGTGCTCTTATCTGACTATTCCACGATATCATTGGCTGCAGGGTGACAATCATGCACTTGCGGCTCGTCACTCCCTAAGTTACTTGGGTGGTCGGTGGCAAGATTTGGACATAAGGACTGCCAGAGGGGCTCAGGAAAATGAAATAAAATAAACAACGCTCCGTTAAAGGTTTGAAGAGCCGAGAGGCAATGGGCATTACGAAGACCTCTGTTTTGGCAGGCGCGTCAGTCCGAAAAAAAGAAAAGTGTAAACTTTTTCTTATTTATGATTGTCAAGCAATGCCGTTGGTACTGAGTGGCCAGGTGACATCCTGTCTCTGGCGATTCGAGGAACGGGGGCCTCTCCTACAGTTCTTATGTTGCAATTGATGTATGGTTCGCAGGGCTGTGGGACAGTTCGTCGAAAGACAATTCGTAGCAGTTCAATTGGTTGCAGGGCAGCTCGTAGCGGTGACGGTTCTTCAGACTATACGGCGAGGGTGTGTTCCAAATTGCTTCCTTCGCGCATCAGAAAGCGAGGAGGAGCACACCAATCAAAAGACAAGACAGACAACGAGTAGCGAATGCGCGATGACGAGGCATTCAATATAATGCTGTCATTGGTTGAGATTGGGGGGGAAACAAAAAGCACGTGGAGGCGTTTGGGGGTAAACAAACGCACGAGGTGCGCAAAGAGCAGACGAACTTGCGGGCCAAATCGGAATAACTTGTTTTAGGGCGCAGCTCATAAGGCCTGTCCACACTCTTGCGACCGAGTAAGACCGACAGAGACCAGAATGGTTTTTAAGCATCTTGCGATGCCTTAGGACCAGCTCCGCTGCAGCGCATCCGGTCCTAAGACGTCGCAAAGAGGCTTAAAAACCGGTCTGGTTTCTCTCGGTCGTACTCGGTAGCTCATGTGTGAACGGCGCTTTAGGCGCCCGTTTCCGGCTTGAGTGGTGCCTCCGTCGCCGTCGCCGTTGGCGTTTCCGTCGAAGTCGCCGTGAACGTCGCCGTCAACGTAACCACGCGGTGCATTATGGGAAATATCCCACAATACACCGCGCAGGACCCTCGTGACGCCACTCGTGACGTCACGTGTGACGTCACGAAGGTCCCACACGGTGCATTATGGGATATTTCCTATAATGCACCGCGCGGGGAGGAGGAGGAGGGAGAAGGTCGAGGGGGAGAAAGGAGAAGGAGGGAGGAGGAAGGAGGGGAAGGAGGAGGGAGAAGGAGGAGGGAGGAGGGAGGAGAAGGAGAGGAGGAGGAGGAGCTTGAAGGATGAGGGGAGGAGGAGGAGGAAGAAGAGGAGGGAGGAAAAGTAGCAGGTAGGATGAGGAGGTGAGGACGGAGGAGGAATATACTTTCCTTTCGGTACCCTTCCCTCCTCCTCCTCAAGAGCTGCGCTCTAATTCGGCGTTACAGGGTGTTGTAAAGGGCTTTAATTTTTTCCGTGCCCTTTTTCTAGTGCCAGCATACTGCTCCCAAATGAAAAACCTCGGGTGAGGCTCTATTGACACAAACGTTTGGAGTTTTATAATAGCTGTTTGAATCGCTGTTACTTTCGGACTAGACACTGTCTGATTTCCCGGGACTCCAACAAAATACGGGTACGAGTCGTCCCGGTAATATTGAAATGTCCCTATAGCCTATGGATTCATCTGCTTAGAGTGAAATGCTTCGGGCGCACGCTTCGAGGATGTCTGTTCTGTCAGTTCTGCCACTGCGTCGAAGAACTGCTTGAAGGCGCTTGTCGCGTGCTTCTTGCTTCTCCGACACCTTTGTCTGGAGGACTCAGCCTGTGGCTTGGCTTGACTACATTTCGACCAATACCTACTCTATCTTAAGCGTCTCCAGGAACATCCAGATATTTGGTGAAGCACAACCTCAGTGCGCCCGAAGCGTTTCACTGTGAGCAGGTGTATCCGTAGTGTAGTGTGATCATTCCTAAATATAGTCGTTCTGACAAACTTGCATATTTGCTGCTGTCTTCCGATCAGTTGCCGGGACGACTCGTACCCAGATTGTGTTGGAGTCCCGGAAAATCAGACAACGCCTATAGCGAAAGCAACATCGATTCGACCAACTGTTATAAGAAACTCCAAGCATTCGTGCCCTATGTGACAAACTGCCCTGCTACTAAATGACCTGCTACGAATTGTCTTTCGACAAAAACGGCCCTTAGCCTGGTTCGCAGGACGACTGATGAAACTTCCGAATAAAATGCTATCGAGTTTATATTTCGACCAAGCTTTCGCAGCTCTCAGATGTATAAAATGTAAAAAAGATCAATGCAAGCAATAGTCTCTGGCAACCTAGAAACGCAGGGGCGGCTTATTCTGTTCAGGTTTCTAGCGTCGTGATTGGATTTTGAATGTTCTCATCTGTTAATGCCGCAATCTCATTGGCTGAGGAGTAAAAACAAGAAAGCCGGTACACACCACGCCCTGCCCTTCTTATGATGTCAGCGACTACACTCAATAAAAGCCCGTGCGTCTGCTTTCCCGCACAACACTCGGAGAGCTCAATCAGCGCAACTTACGGAGGCAGATCAGCGAATGATGACGCCGAAACATCTTTAGGCCAAAAACGCAGTCTGAGTTGTGACATTAAGCAATGCAAGCGTGACGTTTTGCATTGCTTAATGTCACTATTCAGACTGCGTTTTTTTTGGTCTAAACATATGTTTCGGCATCGTCATTCGCTGAGCTGCCTCCGAAAGTTGCGCTGATTGGCTCTCCGAGTTTTGTGCGTGAAAGTAGACGCACAGACTTTTTCCAGAGTGTACACTCTAAGAAATACCTGCGAGTCTACTTTCCCACAAAACACTCGAAGAGCCAATCTCTGCGATCTACGAAATCAGCTCAGCAAACCTCAAAATTAGGTCTGGGCTGTGGCATTACGCTATTCAAGCATGACGCTTTGCATTGCCGTAATGCCAAAGCGCAGACTTTATTTTTAGGTCTAAACGGATGTTCCGCCTGGTCATTTGCTGAGCTGATTCCTAGATCGCAGAGGTTGGCTCTTTGAGTGTTTTGAGGGTATGTAGATGCGCAGGCATTTCTTATAATGTATAGTAATAAAAAATTCAAATAAGGAACTGAGAATAAAAGTGTTGTTAATGCAAATTGAAGTAACATTCTAAAGATGAACGTCCCAAATTCCCTGAGCCGCTTTTTCACCCGAGTTTTTCAACAAAACGGATTCTAAAATTATACATAAGCAGTGTTCACCACTTTCAGTTTTCGTATAACAGGGAGAGAATTAAAATTAAAGCCAATAATTAAAAAAAACACTATGCGATCCCACTGAATAAATAAAGCTGAAATAAAAGGATACAATTTCATTGTATAATATTACCTTGGTTTTGTGCGTAAGTGGCAGAAAGCAGATTTATTTTTATTCTTTTTATGGAGTGATTAAATTTCATCACAGATATATATGCTTCAACGGCGAAAGAGGCCGAAGCAAGAAAGAATAACTCGCGAGTACAGCACGGAAAAAACCTTCGTTAACAAAAATTTATAAAACCAGTCAATTGCGATCCTAGTTGTTGATGTTATAAAATCAACTAATATTGTATTGAAAAGTTAAAAAGTTTAAGATTTCCTAAAGGCAGAAAATATATACCAAAAATGTGCAAACTAATTATAATTGAAATTAACTAAGTACTTCCTTGAATGCATGCCTCCATCTCAACGCGGCGTTTCTAAGGAAAATATATTTGGTCTCTGATCCATATTGTTATACACAATGGTGACTTTTATCGAAAAGTATTTTACGAGATGACCACTCACGTAGGCTAGTGATATAAAAAACAACCGATCAGCGTCGATATCGGGTAGGCATGGCAGGCGTTGTGGCTCACTCTGGCTTTCGAGAAGTTTCTTGTGAGCCTAGAAGTGAAACGAAATAATAGTCATCACTACTGCGTACTCGTGTGCCTCGTGTTATGGAAGATTACTGCTGATCTGTCTGCAGTTCGTAGATGTAATACTATGCATATACGTACCCAAAAAGATGTCTCCAGCCCTTTAATATCGGCGAAGTTCTCAGAAAAAGTGCGCTCTCCATTTACCTATCCCAACAATAAAATTAAAGATCATTATTAGAAGTGAAACAAAACGTTGCTACAGGACATTTATTGTTTACCTTTATTTTTGTTGTTTCTTCTGTCTCATTACTATATAAGCGCTCTACACATTTCTCATGCGCACTGAAACTTTTAATCGTCTGTTGAGACCACCACGGTTGTTTATTTCCATCTAGGTAATAGTTTCTGCCTGCGAAAGTCACAAAATGTATTAATCTTAAAGCACAATTTTCTACATCACCACACGGACAGTAATACAATAAAATACCTTGTGCATCAAAAGCGTGGTGTATTTCGTGTCCCATTACAAAGCCAAGTGTACCCATTTTTACAGATCTGTTAATGTTGAAGATTAATGAAAGATTCTTTGACATTATTTATGAAAACGTGAAAAAGTGCCTCGTAATCTACGAGTATTTTAAACTTACGATGGCAGGCCAAAAGCATAAAAGGGATACTGTAGGAAAACTGCTGGCAAAACTGAAATGGAACGAGACAATTAAAACAGAGAAACATAAGTGTCCCACGTATCCAGTGAGCCACAATGTCACGCAGAAAACGGTTACCGTTCGAATTATCTGGCAAATTATGAAAGGCATTTACAGCCATCGGCTCGTAGGGCCATCTGAAAGATTGATTGCACAGTGACTGATTCAACGTGGTAACCAGCTAAATGACAATAAAAATGTCAAAGGGGATGACACCAATATACTATTTTAATTATACTAATTACCCCTAGACGTAATCAAGCGTTACCGTATCAGCACCATATATTTGGCGCACATGCATGCATAACCCTTTCTTATTCCAGACCGAATCCGTTATTTCTCACCGATCATGAATACCAAACCTTTGCGTCCACATCCATAACTGCGTGTACGGTACTCACCCGGTATGCGGATTTGAACAGAACATGACTATAAACAAGAAACATGGGGCGGAAATAAATAAAAAACAAGTTTACTTAAAAAACTACGATGTATTAAAATTTATGCACCATTTGTAGGTATATGAAGCATATTGTTTGGCCTACTCAAAAATGGTGACTGATTCGTATTAGTAGATAAAAGCAAACGGTTTCAACAAAACATTCACGCTTCAAGCCATCTCCCTTTCAAGGTAACGTTTTCACAAATTTTAAGAAAACAAAAATCTGATCACCTTATACGATTATATACTTCTGAGTCAGTTATTGTGAAGCAGAACTTGGTTCTTAATTGTCCGTCACAATGGATTATTTTTTTAAAATTATGTTGCATAGTAGATATATTACATTTTATTTACATAATATGTTTGAATAGGGTAAATAAATTAATGACATTATTTGTTATAAACTAAGACTCCGGAGCAGACGAGACAATATGCAGACGTGTAGCGGTTTCAGAACACAGCAGTCTTCTTTATTTTTCACGCGACTCCTTCTGTCGTGAGGACCCCCCCCCCCCCCCTCCTCCCCCCCCCCCCGTAAATATGAAACATCTAGCGACATCGACTAGTATATAACATTCCTTTCCCCTTAACATTGAAAGCGCTGGACCGGCTTCCGGTCGCGAGTGGAGCGTCGTTGGGGTGCACTTTCACAGACTTCACTCGAGGTCTCCGGTGGTTGTTGTGGGCTGCAGTCACCATGAACCTCCGACTTAGTTGATGGGCCTGGTGACGACCGTGGAGGAGCCGGCATGACCTCGTTGTTGTCTGGCGGCCGTTTACGTAGTTGGTCAGCATGGCGTGTTATCACTTTGGACGGAGTTTCGACGGTTGCCATGCGTGCTCCCGTTGTCGCGATGACATTTCCAGGAATCCACTTTCTTCCTGTCCCCTAGTTTCTGGCGTACACCGGGTCCCCAGGTTGATCGTCCAGTCTGTGTCTTGTGCAGATGCTGTGGAGTGTGATGGGAAACATGTGTCAAGTCGCGAGCGAATTTGATAACCTAGCAGCAGTTCAGATGGTTACCTTCCCGAGCTTGATGATGTCCGTCTATAATTAAAAGAAGCCTTGCCAGGCTGGTTTTGGTGTCGTCGTTTTGTATTTTCTTTAACCCATCTTTTATTGTTCTTACCGCGCGTTCTGCCAGGCCATTTCACTGTGGGTGAAATGGTGCGGTCCTGATGTGCGTTAAGTTGTTTTTCGACGTGAACTTCAAGAGCTCGGCACTGGTGAAAGGTGTACCATTCTCCGAGACTTAAGTGCAGGGTATCTCGAAGTGGCAAAGCACATCTCGCAAACACGACACAGTATTTGCGCTTGTGGCCTGTTTCATAGGAGCGGCCTCGATCCACTTACTGTGTGCGTCGACCACTACCAAGACCATTTTTTTCTCTAAAAGGGCCTAGAAAATCAACATGTACCCTGGACCAGTTTTCGTGTGTTTCGGGCCTTTGACGTTGGCATGGGCAACATTTTGACACAAGCGTCACACGTCGCTGACGTGTGCTCTATTTCCTTGTCCAGTCCAGGCCACCAAAATTGAGATCTTGCATATCACTTTCATAGCCGACGCTCCCTGATGACTCTCGTGCAGGAGTTGTAGGAGGCACCCCGTAGCCACCCCAGGCACAATGACACAGTGGCCCCAGTATACCAGGTCGTGTGCCACCGACAGCTCTAGTTTCCTTCCGTAAAACGGTTGAAGGTTCTAGTCTAGGCTCTTCTCACATTTGGGCCATCCATTTATGATGTAGTTCTTGACCTGCGCTAACACTGAGTCTGTAGCTGTCATTTGTTTCAACACCCTGGTTGTCGCGACACCCTCCTCTAACTGCTCCATAGCAACCACATATTCGGGGAGCTCACCTTCAGCACCTGTTTCTGTTCCTGCTGTTGCTACTGCCGGTAGCGGCAGTCTGCTCAGGGCATCTGCATTCAGCATTTCTTGGCCAGGCTTGCATTGTAGCTTGCAGTGGTAGCTTCCCAAAAGCAGCGCCCATCGTTGAATTCGCGCCGCAGCCATAGCGGGAGTCGGGCGTTCGGATCTCAGCAACCCCAGGAGCGGCTGATGATCCGTGACCAGGGAGAACTCATGTCCAAATATGTAGTCTTTAAACTTCGTTACGCCGAAGACCAGAGCGAGAGCCTCTCGCTCTAATTGGGAATAATTTCTTTCGGCGGCCGATAGAGTTCTTGATCGAAACCCGATGGGTTTGTCTTCTATACTTTCTCGTTGAAAAAGAACTGCTCCGATGCCGTAAGGTGATGCGTCGCACTCTAGTCGAAGTTCTTTCGCTGGATCAAAATGTGTTAGCACCTTTGCCGAGCTGAGGGATTATTTTGCTTTCTGAAACACCGCATCCTGTGCTTCACCCCACGTCCAGCGAGCTCCCTTTTCCAGCAATTTGCAGAGGCTTGCCAACAAGGTTTACATATTGGGCGCGTTCATTAGCGGCTCCCTCAGCTCCGAACGGAGTAACTCTGAGTCGGAGTCCTGCAAAGCGCCTACTGAACAACAAAGAAAGCACAAAAATCGCGGTGTCTTTAGCTGCTTCTACGCAATTTCCGCTTCCTGCCCTGTGCCAGACTGTATCCGAATAAAAGGGAAGCAGACGATGCCGAGCACGATCGCTTTTATTTGACGCCGGTGTTGTAGAAGTATTGACAAGGTCGTTAAAGAAAACAGCGAGTGACTGCACACATCAGCACTGCTTCGAAGCGATCCAACGCGGTCGAGCTTTTCGCAGGGCGGTGCAAAGGCTTCTTCTGTTATAAAAAACAGACAAAAACGTCTTCAGCACACGCAAAATATGGAGCTCAGCGAATCTCCGCCGCCGGCTGCGGTACTTTTATACGGCCATACGTTTGTTCTGCCCTTCGTTACGAACTTCCTATAAAATGTATTCGTATACACACGGGAAGTTCGGCCGCGCTCGACGATCAAAGTTTTGTCGGCCGAAGCAAGCGCCAGCCAACGTCCCCGATTTAGCTACGCAAACAAAGCATTAATCGGGATCATGCTCTGCGTGACTCGTGAGTGTCCAACCGGCTACCAAAGTAGCGTTCATACCCTGCCTTGCTCTGTTCGGCAGGGACAGGACTGGCGTCGATATTCACCGAGTTTCCGTGCAACGGCGATCAAGTCACGGCGTCAAATGAACGCTTACGTTGTTCATTAGCATATTCAAACCAAACAAAATACGGTCCAGTGCGTTTCCCGAAAAGAGCCTTACCTGGAAAAGAAATTACGAACGCGTTATTCGTCTTACCTTGAGCACTTTTCATTAAGAAAAGCGAGCAAACCGCACACCCGCGACAGAACCGACGCAGTCGATCCCGCCATTTCGTTTGCTTTCTTCATTTTTAGCGCCGGAACTTCGTTAGCGATTCGGAATTACGGCATGCTGCGCTCCTTTCACTCTTCATGCACCGTCTCCGGAGACGGTGCACGAGAGCCTGACTCATAAAACTCGGAGTAACGTGCACCGGAAGTCGGTTTTTGCCGTCTAGTGGAAGGAGGGCTGACTCCTTGACTCCTGGAGCCGCTACTGAACGCGCCCATTGGGTACAAGTCTGGCGTAAAACGTCAGCATTCCCAAAAAGACCGCAGCTGGCTTACGTTCTTGGGCCGCGGCGCTTGCATGATGGCTTCCACTTTCGTTTCTAGTGGATGGAGGCCCTGTCCGTCAATACGGTGTCTGAGGTACGTAACCTCCTGTTCATTGAACCTGCACTTCTCTTTCCGGAGTTTCACGCCTGATCCCTGAAACGTTGTAGAAGTGCTCTCAACTGTAAGGCATTGCCGTCAGCTCGTTCGGACAATATCACGTCGTCCAGGTATGCCTGCAAGCCTTTTAGTCCTCGGAACATGGTCTCCATCGTCCGCTGAAATATCGCCGATGCCGATGATATTCCGAAAGGCAAGCGGTTGTAGCAGAAGAGCCCACGGTGTGTGTTGATCACAGCCATCTTCCTCGATGCGTCGTCAAGGGCTACTTGGTTGTACGCATGCCGTAGGTCCAAGACGCTAAAACAATCGCCGCTGTTCAGACATGCGAACAGATCCTCGATGCGTGGCAGGGGGTACTTCTCGACTTCACACGCAGGGTTTAGGGTCGCCTTGAAGTCCCCGCAGATGCGCACCGAGCCGTCCTTCTTCAGCACCGGGACGATTGGTGTAGCCCATTCTGAGTGTGTGACCGGCGAAATACTTCCAACTTCCAACAACCGGTCAAGTTCTGCCGAAACCTTATAATTCAGACAATAAAAAAGGTGTCTTGCCTTGCAAAACTTCGGTGTCGATGTCTCGAGATGTTTCATATTTACGGAGTGGGTCCTCGTGAAAGAAGAAGTCGCGTGAAACATAAAGAAACAGACTGCTGTGTTCTGAAACCGCTACACGTCTCTATATTGTCTCGTCTGCTCCGGAGTCTTAGTTTAGAACACTATCCATATGGTCGCTCACGCTGAATAACCTACCCTAATCTCTAAAAAAATATGTAAGTCAACCTTCCTGCAGAAAACAAAAACAGCCAATCACGGCGATCAATAGCACTGTTCCATCGAATGGTAAAGCTCACAGTTCAATTTGACAAAAAAAAAATAACACGATGTGTATATAGACATAGAGAATCAGGCCTTATCTGCTCATTGTCAATCCGTAGATTGCCTTTTTCCGATCTAGTGGTATTCTGAGCTTAGTCATTTGCACCGGTCCTTCTCTTGTTCGCAATGATTGACTCTCTCCGTGTTCTCCAAACATGGCAACTCGAGGACTTTTTTTTCTTTTTTTTCTTTTCAGTGTGAGGGGGTTTATCTCTGCCCTCGATCCCCACTACTGCCCGTTTCGGATCTGGATAAGGATCGCAGCCGGGCGCGGTAGATTAGCCACGTCTTGGTGGGACATAGAAAAAAAGTCAGGGCAGGAGTCGAATGGCGCTGGAAGTATTTATCCTCTACAACGAAGTCACCAAGCTTCATTTTACGGCACACTGCCGTACAGGTGTCTAAAAATGTAATTAAACAACACCGTAAAAGTCAGTTTCTAAAAAAGAAGAAACTACTTATTACTCTCTTGTTCTGTTATAGGCGCTGTGAATCTTTTTCAGTTTGTTGATGGCATTGGTCCTTCTGAACTTCAGGTAGGTTTCTATGAAGGAATCATTTAGTGATATCTTTCCAACCTGAAAATATATTCAAAAAAGGAAAAAAAAAACAAGGAAAACAAAAAGGTCAGTCGTCCACATTCAAAAGCATTTTTAAAAGAAGCTGAAGATGGTTTTGAATTTGGAAAAGCTGTTAAAGTTTGAATGTAGGCACATTAGAAATTATACCGGTAGTCAGACGGCGTTCTAAAAGATCCTTTTCACTAACCTCCTTTAAAAATCGGCCAATCAGCTCGCGATGTGGAGTGCGCACGTGCTCTGTGGCGCGCGCACGTGCTCTATCGGCGTGCGCTGGTTCGCCGATTTTATAAAGGAGCTTAGTGAAAAGGATCTTTAAAACGCCGTCTGACAGGGGTATAACATTGGTAAAGTTCTATTTCAGTTTTAATGGCAGAAGCGACGTAATGGACTATTAAAAATTGGCAGTAGTTCTGCCCCCTGATGCGCGCTCAGCACCAGAGAGCAGTAGTGCGGAGGGTAGAACTTTTAAAAGTGACGTCATCGACGGGGTCAGATGACATTTGGTCGCCACTAATGGCTAATCCGGGTGGTCATTTCCCGGCAAAATATTTTGCCATATCTCCGGCAAGGGCATTCACGAAGTCAAAGGCTGGCGAGTGCGCGCCGTTCGGGTGGCGCTTCTCAGGCGTGTGCCGGCAATTTACCGGCACAATTTTTGCCCGAGCTTCAAGAGGTCGGGCAGCTTGTCTGCCACACTGTATCCGGTATCATCACATCTGAATCGGGAAAGGTGACCAAACGAAACAATGCTCGCCGATAGCGGGTTTGAGTAAAAAGCGAAGCCATTGAGACAGACACCCCTCTGTGGTCTGAGAAAGGACAGCAAAAACAACGGAGATAAAGATAAAATATTTTAAAGGAAGCTTGCGGAAGATCAGTTTGCCATGGGACACAACGTGTTATTACATCGCTGTAAAAAATGTATTGATAGTGCTGCAGCTCGACACTTGAACGCGCATTACTATTTCAAAGGGCTGGGCCAAATGAAAATGCTGAGGATTCCCGAAAAAAGTAATAACAAGAAAATAGAATATAAACAGCGACGCTGGTGAGCCTTCTGGGATTCTTGTAAGATGGAAACAGTTCTTCGGGAATCCAAACAAAATATATTAAAATTTGTTTACCCACAACTCAAAGTTCGAATATATGTTACTGATGCCTACTGCGTGTCTATTGTATCATAAATAATTGAGGGAGAAGGGAACAAAGTTCACGCGCGACCCAGGCAAACGAAAGGGACAGTTGCAGGCCCTTAGTGTTCGGGTGGAGATGGTCACGTGGTGCGCCGCTGGCGCGGTTTTGGTTGCCTGTGCCGCCGGCGTGGGCTCGCCGGCGATTGACCACCCGAATTCACCATAAGCTGGCTCAGAAATGCCGATGATGACGTCACGACGCCATTGAGAGATAAGATTCGAAAGATAGTCTCGCCGCATGCCCTGCGACTTTGCCTGCACGTCTTTCCAAAATATAAGCAGTTTACACTTACTTCAGCCCGACTCCGATAGTCGAATTCATGGGTCAAGAAACCACATAAATCTGCTATAAACCCAGGTTTCTTGAAAAGACATTTTGCCTCCTTAGTTGATTCGTAATTTTTATTCGCTGCTCCGGTGTTTGCGCAGTTTTGCTGGATGATACCTCAGAATGCAAGATGCAGTGCGAATTGATTCATGGTGGAAACGGCGCGGAAACACAAGGACGTACACAAAGAAAAAACATACGGGACGAGGAGCTGACTATAAAGTGACGAAGTTTATTAGGAAGACACACAAAAACGACCCTTTCAGTCTGTGGCAGTTTTTCGCGACAATGACACGACAAATTTCCACCCACTCGCCCAACTATTCATTCGTTGATTGCGAATCTATATTTCTCATCTGCGGATACTTTCTGTGCAAGCGGTACAGGCATATAAACATTTTTTTGTCGTCATGCATGAGAAAAAGCTGTCTGAACTTCACTTACGTGCACGGTCATTTGTACTATACCAGGGGTGGCGAAGGCTGCGGCTCGCGAGCGGCATGTGGCTCTTCGCGTGTTAAAGTGCGGCTTGCGGCTTCCTCTCCAACCCCCCCCCCCCCCCAACCCCCCCGGCTCCCTCCCGGTCACGCGAGCACTTCCCTAAAAAGTGAAATGGGGCTGGTTTTAAATCGAAAGAGAGGTTGCTGTTTGGTAGTCTTTGCTACTGCTACCTTACGTACAGTTGGACTGCTTTTGACCCGGATAGATTGAAAGTAGTTCCAGGTTTCATTTATTGTTCTAAACCAAAGCCCCCCCCCCCCCCCCCCCGCGGCTCTTGGAAGTTTCCTGGTATTGTTTGCGGCTCTTAGAACGGGTCAGCCTAGGGTGCCTACATGTTTCCGCTCCCCTTAGGGTGGCGCCAACTTCTTGTTAGCCTTTCCCAGATCCTCTCCCACCGCCATTGTTTCCCACTTCTTGTTTCGCTAAACGTACACAACATTGAGTTTCTGTAGTCTCGACACACCGGCAACACTGTGAAGTCACTTCCGTTTCCGTTCATAAGAGGAGTCGGAGGCTCAGCGGGATGGCGGTCGTCGTGGCTGTCGCTCTCTTTATTCGGGTATTTCATATTTTGAAGTTGCTAGCAGGGAATGTGCGTTGCTTTTATCGAAACGCGAGTTCCCGCGACAAAATGAAACGCCACAGACCGGCATTGAACGCCGAAACCTCGCCGTCAGAACGAGAGCGTTGAGCGCTCCCTAGCTAGCCCTAACGAGGATTAGCGATGTAGTCCGAGCGCAAGACAGGCGAGTGTGACAAAATAGTCGAAGAAAACAGCGGAGGTTGCCATGGTAACGAGGTGGGCAACACTGGTTTGTCGGCGACAGGTATCACAAACGTGGTCGCCATCCTAAACAGCAGAGCGGCGGAAACATGTAGGCACCCTAGGTCAGCCTGACCACCCTGTACTACACCTTTCGCACTCTGAAAATATGAACCTTCAAATTTCGATCAACTTCTTCCTTGAGAATGGACTGTGTGTTGCGGGGAGCACGATTCGCGCTGCTCCTAAGTTCCGTACACCGACGATAATGGTGGTGATAATGATTGCGGATATTTCTTTGTATTGTTTGGTTTTGGTTACAAGCGCCACCAAGCGCCCCACAGTAACAGTCTCTGGCAGCAAATGCAATAGCCTGAGGATCGCAGACAGAGCGCGAACAATATCGGAGGCCGTGGTTCCAGGATATTTAATAATTTTTTACTTATTTTTTTATCATAAGAGTGAATTAAGTCTGGCAGTGCTACAAGTGGCCATTTTCGGAAGATGGGTGGCTTATTTGATTTTGCAAATGCTGGGAAACCCGCTGTCTTGTTCACAACCTGAAGTGGTTGTTTGCACACCTGCGTCACTAAGCTTCAACTCAGACGAGAAAGAGAGAGTATTCCCCCGCAGTGTCACAGGTCATGACGTCTCTTTCTGGCTTTTTTTGAAAATAGCAAGAGTGCTCGTGCATAGCTTTAATTGGCGCTGAAGATGCGCTAGAACGGAGATTCCAAAAAATCTGGATGCGACCTCACGCTCCGGGAAGGAGGGGCTTCAGCGGTACTTTGAAAAAGATTTTGTGCAGCTTTCGGGCACCAAATTGAACAACATCCGCTCGTGCTCCTCGCGTTCTTCGCGCTACTGCTTCTTTTCTCGTCGGGTTTTAAAACCATGTTTCGGGCCCTCGCCGCTGCAAAAGCTGTGCGCTGACTACAGCCTCCCCTAGGAATGCTCTGTGCTACCAGATCCTCACGCTCTATATCTGCGACCGGGAGCTATATAGCTCCGTCGTCGAATTGCCAGGCTTTGTGAGTATAGAGGAGGCTATGGCCATAATCTTGCGCAGCCTTCTTGGCCCCATTGGCTCGTAGCGTTGCTAGCTCTGGAAGTATAGTTTGTGAGGCTAATGTTTTGGCAATACGGTGCTCAAACTTGAACTGCATCTTTATTTGGAATGCGCACAGTTTGTGTGCATAGTTGTGGACCCGAAAGAAACTCAAGAAAATGTTTTAGATTGTATCCTGAAGCACCTGGCCGTGCCATCAAGTCGACATCACTATCGCAAAATCGGCAACTTGAAAAATTAATATATATTAAAGGGAATATGTACTAGGTCCGCTTAAACAACAGTACTTACTGGTTTGTACAAGCTTTCAACGAGAGATTCATTGGTCATGTCACTTGGGTACCCCATTTTGAAGACCATATTTTCTAGCTGATTGAAAACGGGCAACAATATTATTCTGCAATCCACTAGAAAAAACATTTGTTAATTATTTTTATAAGTGTACGTACTTTCTTCAGGGCGTTGTTTATTGTCTCGTCGTCCATCCATGTCGTGTTTTTAATTATGATTTCGGCAGCCTCTCTAAGTATCACGGCGAATTCCTCAGTCTGAGAATTCAAGTAGAAAGTCAAATACCCTTTGGTTAGCGTTCGTGATGAGTGTCTCATATACAGCCATTTATTTGGCTCTATAATTTTTTCAGGACGCTATGGCCCTTAGCGACCACATGCAAAAATGTGAAATACAAAATGTTGCATTATTAAATACAAGCGAAAAGTTGAGTGCTCAACATTGCCTCTTGTATATTGATAATGACTGTCCAATCGCCCGTTGCCAGCTATCATCACAAGGGTACGCCGCTTCCCCAATAGAAGACAGAGCACTATATACTGGGAGAGTTTGGCCGATGGGCGGAGCCTGTCGCCCGCTAAAACAAGCGGACATTACGATAACACAACATGAAAGATATTGCTTTTGGCCACTCTACTTACGTGCGCTTGTCCAAATGCGCTATTAGTGGTTGTTTTATACATACAATTTTTTGTACTCTGACGTTTTGTTATACCTGCAATTGGTCACTATATTCAAGCACTGGCCGTCCTTTATAAATCGCCAAAAGCATAAAATACAAATAAGCTTTATTTCTTTTGGATTTAAACAAAATTAGGCTTTCTAACAAAAATTAATGTGGCAATTGAGCGCAAGGGTTCACAGCGCTTCTCATAGAGGGCCCTCGTCAAGGCACTTAATTTTTGGCGGTGGTCATTTTCGAGACCCACTATCCAAATTTGAGACCCAATATTTTGAATACAATCCAGTATTCAAAATTCAATATTGCCAAGAAGAATACTTTTAAGTTCATATAATTTTAAGAGATCCTAGCAATTAAGTAATTTTGAGCTTCCGATTACGTGTTCAGCACCAAAAGCACTTACATTAGTGATAAACACTTTTATTACAATGGTGGGTCACAGCATACCATGCCTGCCTAATGCAGAGTGGGTTTGAAGTTTGATAACACAAAATGGCGGAGGCGAGGTGCCACCTCCTGGTTGCTTTAATTACAGCTGTGGTTGCTGGATTTTCGGCATGTTCAAAAGAGTGCCAAACTCTCTTAGCACAAAGGACTCTGATGCAAGACAAGAAACGTAAGCGTCGTGAAGAAACTGATTAAATCTCTCTCGCGTGTTCTGTCATTTTTGGTGCTATTTTGGGTATTTTATGTGGTAGCTGTGAGTCACACTTCGGCAATTGTTTCGTTTTTATTTAGCACGCCTTTGCCGCGTTTTAGTGAGGCTCCCAAAAAATGGTGCCGGGGCTGTTATTTCCTAAGACTTTAAGGTATATACATGGTACCACGAAAAGTGACGAACCTCATTTTGATCAAAAACTACGTCCTAGATTCTACCATCTGCTACTGAAGATTATGCAGTAAAGAAGTAGGAAACATGCACCAGCTCACACACCTGTCAATCAAAGCCCCAAGGGAGCGGGCCAGCCCCGACCAATCACAGAGCCGCAGGGCGGGGCCTCTTCCCTCTCTCCCATCCCAGGGACCAATGACAGGGCATGGGCGTTGGCCAGTGACCAATCGGAGCTCAGCGAGGTCCCGCCCTCGAGTCACGTGCTCGGTATAGGTGTGAAGTCACGTGCGCATCGCGTGTCAGGCGCGTGCCAGACCTCAAACCGCAAACCTCAGACCTCAAGACCTCAGACCTCAAACCACAAGCGTGGTTGACCAGGTGTTGACAGCTGTGGTCATCATCTGATAACAACCACGTGATGTCACACAGGGTCCGAGCTTCGTCCGACAGAGGGCAGCTATAGGACTTGAATTGCGGCGCTCAGGGCGTCTCACGTGTGATGGGTTCGAGCTGCGTCCGACAGAGGGCGCTCACGTGATGTCGCACAGGGTTTGTGCTGCATCGCGAAAGAGGGTCGCTGCGCTCCGGTCACATGACGGTCACGTCATGTGACCGGAGCGCAGTGACCCAACTGTCACAGAAGCCAGAATGCACTCTTTCAGAAACTCGTCATGGATAGAGCCGTTACACATTGCAGAGACATATGGCGTCTTTGCAAATTTCTGCGAGCTATTTAGGCTGTCAAAGAGACGGTCGATTCTTTCAACGAATCTCGCTGTGTGAACAGCTGTGGCGGGCAATCGCTGAAAAGTAACAAGGGCATACATTGCAGCTGCGCAGTGATTGCTAAACACTTGAGCTGCTAGCTTCACCAACATCTTTGACGAGAAGGTCAAAATAAAATGTTTCTCGTTCAGCTTTGGCATAGAACGGATCTCAAGTTTACGGTCCTTTTCATAAGCTTCCTTGATGTATTAACTTTTCACTATGTAATCACCAACTTTGAAGTCGTATTTAAATAACATGTTTCTGAGGCACTTCAAAAGGTGCGGAGCATCGAAAAGGAAAAAAAGTGGCTTGCCATTGATCTCTACGTAAGGCTTTTCGGCAGTTACGATGCTTGAAAAAAGAGACACGTTCTGGCTCCCTTGATCGCATACAACAGCTACCGGCTCCAGGCCAGCGTCCACAAGGGCGCTGTAGTACCGGAAAAGAAGATCATTTTAGGACACCTGAAGGTGTGCCTTTGTGAGCAAAAATAGCCAAGCGGCTGCTTCCACGGTGTTCCGACTCCTTTCGCCATGAACATGAGAGCCTTGTTTGCCAGCTTTTTGCCTTGCTGTCCAATATGTTCTTCAAGTCCTTCGAACCTGTCAGACGAGGGGTTGTATAAAAGCTATTTTTTGATGTGCATTTCATCAAAGACTATGCTGCAGGCCAGATCGGTCTTGAGAAAAAGAAGCTGTCAGCCTCTTTATTAGCTCGAAAATGTCAGGGTAAAATCCAACCCTCAGTGGCACACGCTGAAGCCATAGCTGCAGTGACCTTACTGATGGCAGCCTGAGCAGTCGCCTGCAATACTTATAGCCTTTGGGGCTATGAAAGTAGAGGCCTAAAGCCAAGGCTTTGTTGTGGCTGCACCATCTCCGGCCAAACCGGCTCACATTGCTCATTCTAAGCCGGGCTTCAACGAGTGCAGCGACAGCAGGAGACACATGAAAGCGGACACTCTCAACGACTTCGGCAACAGTCCTCATCTGACGTTGTCGTTGCAGCCTTCTTTGCAGCACCTTGTTACGCTCTTGAAGCTGTCGCACCTTGGCTCTCAGGGCGTTCATCTTCATCTTGTCGATGCTGCGGCTTTTGCCGGGTGCTGCAATTTGACAAATGACCTAGATCAGGTCTCCAAGAAAAACTTGCATTCGCCATCACTTTATTAAATGTGTAATCTATTCACACTCAAGAATACTCCTCAATGATTTGAAGTGTCTTTAAACAAGAACAGCAAGTAAGACAGACTACACATATGCTATTCAAGTTAAAGAAAGCAGCAGTATATCTTTATGTCGGACTAGGCGCTTCATGTTGGCCAGAGACCTGATAGTCCAAAAAAACAAGGGCGCACACAGAAACATGCAAGTCAGAATAGGAATCCAAACTGTGAAATGCATTTTCTTAAAGCTTGACCATACCTTACTTATGCCCATGGCACTGTAACAGTGAAGCGCTCGCACAAAAACAGGCAACTAAAGTTTGGCAGATAGGACACGGGATCAAGACAGGCTCAGCATCACACACATTTGACCAGGGCAGCTTTTCGATAACTATAAAAAACACTGTGTTACGTGAGGTTTTGCGGGAAGACTTATGATTCAGTGAAACCGGTTGAGCTGTTTTGATTTGATGGTGTTAACACCTGCGTGTGGAACATTTTGTTGTCTTTTTGTGTGCTTGACAATGACAATACCGTGAAACACAAAAATGTGGTGAACTTTGAACAAACTTCGATTTGTAGCTGCCAGCTACCCGGTCTTGTGGTATGTGACCCCTTGAGCCATCAGCTCTCAAGATAAAGTTTAGTATCCGCTGGCGTTTTCCAAGCCTTGGCTTTTTGTTTTTGCGGTCTGACCTTTTATAATGTTCACAACAAACAAAAACTGCAAAAGAAAAAAGTTTGCATCATAGAAAGCACTCACATTTGTAGAAGGCCCAGCCGCACAGCCAGAGAGAGTCTCTAGGTGACGGTGAAGAAACCAAAATCTCTATGTCAGCCACGTCCCCGCTGGACTCTTGAGCAGGAGCAGCATCTTGGCGTAAAGCGTGGATGTGATCAACTGCAAAAAAAATAAAAAGAAAGGCTTTTACAAAAACTGTAAGTAAGAAAGCAAGCTCAACAGAGCGGAAAGTTGGGCGAGTTGGTTGTTCATCTTAGCTGGCAGAAACAGTGCCTCTCTGTGTACTTTTACAGCGCCTGTCTGTATACTCCTTGTTTCTTGTCCTTCGTCAAGTTGCGCTGTTTCTACCAGTTAAGAAAGCAAGCTCACTAAAAAGAATGGGAATAATAGGATAGCACGAACAATATTCGGCCACCGCTTATTATGGGCTACTAGTGGACTGTTCTCTAGTAAGGTGCCCGAGTATGTGTGGTCCAATGAAGCCGCAGAAATCAGCTCTGCAAATTTAATGTGAACTTAGCGAAGGAGAAGATGTTGAAGTCCTTCCTTATGCATGCCATCAACGCTCTGTGTACATCATGAAGAGTAAACACACAAGTCTTACGCACAGATGCCCTACTATATATCTGTGTTGTACCACTGACAACCACGCCGATGATCACGACACTAGGCTCCTCAGAGCCAGGCCGGTACAGGTAAATTTGAATATCGTGGGCACTTTTATAATGATGGCACACAACGCTGCGAAGTCAGAGTGATTTCGAAGTTAAAACATTCCTAGTATAACATATTACGCCTTCACGTGTAGTTTCTTGTGCACATCCAGACAACCCTAATAGTTTTAGGTAAAACTAACAAGAGTTAAGAAAAGACCGAACAAGGGGGCATGACATCACACAGCAGGCATGTTACTGACAGTAGCGAAGTCTCACCTTCGAGAGTCGAGGGGAAACCGGTGCAGCGAGATGCCAGCCGTGCGGGTGTCGCTTTCACACACTTCCACGGAGCACCGTTTCTTTCCGTATCGCGCTGTGCTCATCGTCGCAAAGGACGTTGAGCTCCTTGGACGCAGTAGCGTCCAAGGTCCAAGCGCACGACTGCCGAGTTCTCGCGCAAGTAACTGGGCTAATCACGCCCGAGCAAACAACAAAACTTCCCAAACGGCGTTAACTGCCGCTAAAACAATTAAGAGCGAAGAACACGTGGAGTCCCAAACACAAGCAAGCAGACGAACGTCAGCAGCCTGTCTTTCCGCGCGCCACGAGGTCTACAAAGAACTGCAAATATCGCTATTGCTAGTCGGCCTTTTTGCTATTAGCGTACAGAGGACGCTAATAAGAAGTAGGCATAATATTAGCAAAAACAAAGACAGTTTTGAATTTTGTAGCGCGCCAAATATGATTGATAATATCTAATAATTATATTTAGATTGTTTAAAAATACAAATGATTATACTTCTAGTCACAAACTAATTAATTTTATTAATGTTTGTCCCCGCCTCTCCTAGTCGCGCTTCAATCGCATCCTTCACGTGACCCTCCAGGTCGATGTCGCTGGCGATTTGTTTTGAACCGCTTTTTGGCCGAAGCTTCGCTACCCATGTACATATACCTTGGTAATGCTACATCTTGGCCCAGCGTAAAGCATTGAAGTTGCCCTGCCGTGCGCTTAGCACACATGGTCAGCTGCATCCAGTTAAATATTGAGGGGTGACGGTAAAATTCGAAGCTCACGAACCGTGCTAAGTTGAGAAACAGTGTAAAGGTTTGACGTGGCACTGCCATATTTTGATGGCTGGCCCCAGCACCGTGCTGGATCCCAGTGAATTTGGGGATAGATGTCATCTAGTGTTAGAACTTTGAAGTGTTTTTGCTAAATTTGTTTACATCTGGCGTTAAAAGCTAGGACCCGCTAAATTTGGGCGTGACATGACGGGTCCTTAGCACACGTGGTCAGCTGTATACAGTTAATTTCTGAGGGGTGACGGTAAAAATTCGAAGCTCACGAACCGTTCTAAGTTGAGACCAAGCGTAAAGATTTGACGTGGCACTGCCATATTTTGGGGGCTGGCCCCAGCGCGTAAAACTCTGAAGTGGCCCTGGTGAAATTTCGGGCCCAGTGCGTAAAACTTTGCGCAGTCCCAGCCAATGGCGGGATATCCGACACCTAGCGTTAAAACTTTGAACTGGTCGAAGATTATTTTAAACTTCATCGAGATGAAGATAGCATTTCCTCTTTTCGATTTCGCGCGCGCACAGTTTAAATCCGGGATTTAGGCGTATGAGTTGTCCCCTCCGTTCATAGATGGCGCGCGTTTTTGTTGCTAACCGTCTTTGTTGTTAGGGCATGAGTGACATCTGGTGGCGTGGGTGGGACTTTGCAACATCTGTTGCTGAAAAGTTAAATTGCTCGTGTTGCTAAGGCGTGCTCATCCGTATTTTCGCGCGCGCGCAAGTCCGGGCTTTGTGCGTGTGAGTTGCCGATTCCGTTTGTAGATGGCGCGCACCTGAATCCCTTAGCTGGCGTGAACTTTTACCATTATCACGCGAAATCTCTCGCTAATTTTAGCGCCAGATTGGTAAATGGCGTCAACTCTATCGCGCGCGCGACATCTCTCGCTAATTTTAGCGTCATCTGTCTGCTGAACGGAGCAGTGTGGGAAATGGAACGGAGCGTGGCCGCATCAAAACGCTAAAAATGAGACAGATATGGTGTTTCATCTTTTTATTCTCGTACGCTCTAAAAACACCCACACTTTTAATACAGATACGGTGTTTAATTTTTTTGTTTTCACTCTGCGCAACAAAGAAACCATTGGAAACGCTTTACACAAAAATGTACAACACAAGCAGTTTCAAGGCACATCCGAGGCATAAAAGTTGTGAAATGACATCTCACGAGCAACGCGCGATACAATCCTCGCATCGCAGATAACTCCCTGACGATGTCGCTCACAAATATTTTACAATAAAAGGGACCATGAAACAAAAATGGATCCTCTACATCTCGTAGACGAAGCAATGAAGCACCTCTTACCTATTTCGTGTGAGAAACAAGGCGACTTCGCAGGTTTCCACCCGTCTTTTTTTGTAGCAAAACAGTTTCGTGGCTCCAAACCCTCAAACGTCGAGTACATCCTGTGAGGAACGGGCTGGGCTGCAAGATCCAGACTAGTTTTTGTAACTATCTCGACATTGTAGAGGTGCATACATGACGTACCTACTGTTAAAACAAAAAAAAGTGAGACATGATAGGTCTGACTATTTTCTTCGGAGTCTACCACAACTAAGAAAACCAAAATGGTACGGCTCTTTAGTTCGAACACACTTTCGGCAAAGCGAAATGACGTTTAACAGCGTATTTAATTTGCATATGACGCGGTTCCGTCTAGCAGGATCCGACCTTGGAGAAATCCCGTCCGCTCGCTCGTTTTCTTTTTCACGGAGTGGATCGCGATACGTGACCGTCTAGCAGAAAGTTGTGCACCTGTGACTTTACTCGAGAAAAATATACAGCGGCATCATTACCCTGATAGACGGCTTTGCGAGACTTTTTTTTTTCAAATGGGCCAACAGCGTACGCTTTCGTTGTACCGGGTTTACGAGGCGAGAAACCCTGGCTAACTTTCTAGCAAAAAAAAAAAATACCACATTGTCATTTGAAAAAAAAAAAATCTCGCAAAGTTTGTTATGCCCACAAAATGGTTCTCAACAAGGAGAAGATCGACATGCTGGTCCAACTCGCGTCATCAACTACCTCCAGTGGGTAGAAAAAGATTTTTCTCGCTGTCACAACCAACCACATTCGCCGAGAAACAATTTTTCGCTCAAAGGCCCCGTGGTAAGGTTACAGGGAACGTTTTCGGAAACACGTACTCGCACATATGTTCACGATGCGAGGATGCTCTTCCTCTGTAAGCCCCGTTCGCAGGATGCAAAACGGCGAGCACCGCAAACACAAAGCACATGTCCCGTTCAGATTGGTGAAGACGCTCACTGACGAGGCCTTGCTTTGAGACAAGTTGCTTCGGCAGAGAAAAATGTCCGCAACCAACGGTCGGAGGAAGGAATCGTCCCAAACTAAGAGTACAAACTTTGATCCCGACAAGAGAGAATCCCGAGCCTTGTTCTTGATAATGCTCCAACCGAGCAGCTATTTCAGTGCAAACTCGCTGAATCGAACTACTGTGATATTACCGTCCACAAATGCGGTTGATGGACCTGACTATGAAAAAAGTGCACAGTCACATCAATGTCGTCGTCAGGAAGGAGACGTCCGAGCTCGACGGTGAGAGTCACAAAAAAAAACGCAGCGGCAGACCAAAATATCTGAGCACGTTTGACATATGCTCTGCATGATGTCTAAAAAAGGTGGCCACGTCGTACGCCTCTGTGTCTCTTTCGTGTAAC
>JAZHYW010004768.1:0-22203 GCA_037355805.1 Ixodes ricinus
TTGATCGCTAACACCAATTGCTTTCATAAGGTGTGTCTCGTCGCGCGGCTGACTGAGCGACAGCGAGTCCTTGTCGCTGTAGCTCGTCTCGTCGCTCGCCAAATCGCTTACATGAAGTACACCGCCCACACTTTTCTGCACCGGTACAGGAGGTGCATGTGAATTGAACGAAGCTTCTGTACACCGCGAGCGTTCTCTTGACCAACTCATACTGGCCATTGTTTTCACCCTGTCGATTACATTTATGCAAAACGGGGGCTGCTGGTTCATCATATAAACCAACCATTTCTGTGTTTAATTAAAACACATCACTGACCTAAAAAGTCCTGCTATCCTAGAGTTTATGCTATAGGAATGTATCGCTTCAGATAAATTTGTTAATTTCTATTTTTAGCCCCTTGCCTCGCCAGATACAACATCTGGCCTAAAGCAGTGTTTCGGATCTCCTTCCAAGACCTAAGGCAGGTCGTCATTCAATCCAGGAGTCGGCGGCGTCTCATGGGCATGTTGCTGGTGCTTCTTACTGGATGGTGCTACCGGAGGACAAGTGATCATGCTTGAGAAAGGCAAGTATGGCCGCCATAAGTACACATATTGTTTTTACCTTTCCTCGAATTCATTTCTTTCAAGAAATGCACGGTTTGCATGTGCGCATCTCTCAATGCTTCTATAGTCAGCGTGTTATTATTCCGGAGTGCTCCAACATGTCAGCACTAGTTTCTCTGGACCATGCAAATGAGATGCAACACTAAACCTCATGCTCTCGCAACAGTGCTGGGCTGAAGCACTGTGGAAGCTCTGTCGAAACAAATCTGCCGCCTTATATGTAGTACAAAAGAACCTCGCGTGCCTAACCTGGAGAAGGGCGTTTTTTTTTTTTGCATAGGCCAATTTTTTCTTAAACCAATCCTTCAGCCTTCTTGAAATGTTAACATCATGTGACACACGGAAGTACTGTGAACCCCTTAAAGTTCGCGAGCCCTTAATTTTTGCAGCCTTTAATTTTGCGTAATCTAGTGGCCGTGATTATGTCCTCTGTGACCGCTTCGAGAAGAAATAGGGGCCACGAAGATAAGAGGTTTAACTGTACATCGGAGAAAAGAGGAGGTCATTTTTGTTTGTATGCAAGAGTAAAACCAACAACAACAATCATGGTGTCATCACTTTGTGAGCCTATCTGTGTCTATTGAATGATATGAATTTTATTTTAGTTCGTTAAACATTGTTGCCTGTACGTTGTGGTATGTCGTCTTCAACACAAACAGTGGTTTTCCTCTGAAGCAGGCAGCATGGATGCATGCCGCAGCACAACAGAGTTCATTTGCAGGTTGTACCGGAGTTTGAAGGAGGATTCACACATTCTGGGGGAATCACGATTCAGTGGTCTACCTCAAGCGTGGACAATATTTGCTCATTCTAAAAAAATTTGGCTAGGAATCAGGGATTTTCGTCGAATGTACCTGCATGGTTGAAAGGGCCAGACAAGCCTTGTGAGCGCTTCGTTTTCTAGCCTCTCAGTCCTGAACCCACTCACGCACCACATGTGTAGATGTTCCGATAGGCGGGAGCACTTATTTGGAAAATGGGGGATGGCAATACGCATACATTGTTGTTATCTTTATCAGAATTTTGTATTATGGTCAAAGGTGGACTGCATATTTGCAATACTTCTTCTCACTTAAAAATATGTCATACTAAAAATATGTAGTATAGCCAATGACAAAAAAAATGGCTGGGCGTCCTCCTGCACGCGCTTCTACTTTTCAGCTCACTTTGAACGGATAATAATAATAATAATATTTATTTTGGTTCAGGAGAACCGCGGCGCCGCAGAAAGGCAAGGAGCCCATACCATGAAGGCCTGCGGCGCCGCATCTAATGACGTTGGGATGAGATTGAGTACAGATGACAGAGAGGTGCTGACGATGTTGAAATGGAGCTTGTGGGTGAGGGTGGCGGGATGATGTTACAGGTGATGTGGGTCCAAAGTTGTTTAGTGAGTTGCTCGCTGGGACGGTTATCTTTCAGCTGGTCTCAAGTCTGGCTGTACCCGGGGAAGTGTCCGGGCAAGCCCTCCAAGGTGGTGTTCGATTGCTTCACCGTGCGTGCTTCACCGTGCTCACTCGAGGCTCATAAGACGCTGAAACGTCATTCAAGGTAGCAGGCGGGCTGGTGGCGGAACAACGGAGACTTCTCCTTGCCTTTCTCATTCTGTCAGTGAGCGTGTACTTCTATACTCTAACTCGGCTTAACCTGGACAGAGCTGAGAAGAATAGGCTTGGCGAGTGCCCTTTGTGTGTATGCATTTGTACAGTTGAGGCACTTTCTAAATCAAGTGTCTTGTGTATATTGCCTTCAAAAACACATCATTTGGGGGTGCAAAACGAATTCTAAGGAATATTTTTGTTTGTATTGTCCTATTACGCATCGACTCCTTCGACTAAATGAGGAGTCGACCCAGCCTGTTGAAAAATATAATGCCTGCCAGATAATTGTTTTGCATTTAGTTAATATATCAGTATTCAGTTAGGTATGCCAAGTCGTTAGTCGTTGAGACGCAGTCTCTCTGTGAGTCAGTCATTTTTAACATTTGTAAAACTGCTTGTCAAATAACCGCACTGTCGAGGTCATATACTCAACTCGAACAATAGCTGGGCACAAGCTGGTCGCGTGGTTACAGGCAGCAAACATCCCGGTTTGAACGTCTGAGTACCTACCTCGCAATGTAAGTGAAGACTTGGCCAGGGCCCCGCTCACAAACGTCTATACTTTGTATCTCTTTAAGCTGGACCACTTTTGATGCTACAAGCCATTGCAGCAAAAACAGTGTGACACGTGATTATAAGCTCGACGTACCATGGCGTCCAACTACAAGGTCACATGGCTTGCTTTCTGTACTGAATTTGCAAGGATGGCTTGAAGCTTCTGCCGTGGTTAACTTTAAGCTGAGATAGTTTGGAATAATGCTTCCGGTTTTTAGTGTTGCCCGGCACAGTTAACAATTTGGTGATATAGTGCTGCATCTAAAAGTCGGCGCATTCATGACAGTATCACCTAATGAATGCATGCTAGCAATTAAACTCTCCGTTCTGCAGAGAAATGAAATGCACTTTACTTCCAATTGCAGCGGCTTCTGGAACTTTATGGTATGAAGCACCTTATGGCTGCAAGCTCTGACCGGACCTTGTTCTGTGGTCTTCGCAGGGCTATTGCAGGGAGTCACTCTGAGAGCCTCACCAGAGTTTCCTGCCCTTGGTCGTCCTAAAGTTTTCTGGTGTAGGTATGCATTTTTTCTGTCTTTCCCTTAAAGGACACATGCAAAGAAAAAAACTTTTTTTTTAAACAGCCGGGTTGGGAAAAGGAAGTCATAAAACAAATTTACAACGAAAAATAAATTTTTTTAGCTATATTGACGGCGCTATACGAATTTATAGTTGGCGGCCACGGGCGCCGCGGAAAAGTGGCCCATATTTATCACGTGACTGGCCCCTATTTGTCACGTGGTACTTGCGCTCTTTCGGAAGCTTCCTATGGTCTCGAAAACTTACTTATTCATCTTCGTTTGAAGTGCAACAAAAAACAAAGATTAATAAGTAACTTTTAGAGCCCAAATGAAGCTTTTGAAAAAGCGCAAGCAGACGTGATAGACCTGTGCGCCGGTCAGATGACGGCGGCGGCGCCCCGAAGCAGACGAACTTGTGCGGCGGCGGCGACGGCGGCGTGGAGAAACGCGTTGAAGCGGCGGCGCAAAACGCTCAGCGTGCGGCGACGGCGACGCACAGGTCTACCACGTGACCAGCGGCGGCTCCCGCGGGCGCCAACTACAAATTCGTTTTGCGCCGTAAATATCGCTCTAAAAATTTTCTTTCTTCTTTGTAAATTCGTTTTATAACATACTTTTTCCATCTAGGCTATTTAAAAAATATATTTTTTTCTTTGCATGTGTTTTTTAATGGTACTTGGGCGTTTTCTTTTCATTGTCGCCGATGTGCCTCAAAATTGGTTAAGCACACGAATAGACGCTGTACAACTGTACCCCACATATTTTTGTCAAGATAACTTTTCTTTGCCAAAGTTACAGATTTTTTTATGAAGGTTGATCTTCTTTTATTTACAAATTTATTTGAGTCTCGATGGGCGACACTAAAACGTTATGCCAGTGGCAAAGACAAGTTCACTGCTCGAACTTGTTCTCAACTGATTGCAAGAACTTGGGTTGTGAAAAATGAATGTCGTAAAACCTCCTTCCAGCACTTGCTCTGCAGCACGAAAAAAAATTATACATAGGACATACCCTGTTTTTTAGACTGCTTGCTCATTCTGCAGGTCTGCCTGCCATAGATGTCATGCTACCGGAGAGCAGGCAAATTCGATTGTTGGTTTTGCCATTTTTATATTTAGCAGTTGTCTTAATAGTTTTTTTGTAAATTTAAAGATTTTCCTAAAAAGCAAGCCGGGACGAATATTTAGTTTGATTAGGTAGCTGGAAATAATGATTGAGTACCCTTTAGTCAGTAAAATAGATACTGTGTGCCACTGTTAGTGCCAAGTCGAGATCGGCGCTTTTTTGACATTTTGCTTAGAGTAGTACCCATTTTTATTGGTTAGCCCCTTGGTGCGCCAACTAAAATCTTTCTATGCAGACACCTGCCCTCTGCTGGCACACTATACCCTCATGCTCAGTGAGTGTATGAACTGGAGTTGTATCCCCACTCAACACTCGTTGAGCATGAGGGTAGGAAAATCTTACCATTGCAGTAGTAGTGTTTTACAGTCTTTACAGTTGAATGTGAATATTCGACAGAAATCTCTCAGGTTGGCGCAAAAAAGGGTTAAACGAACGCGTTTAATCATTTGCCTTAATTAGGTACCCATCATTTCAATGCCTACATGGCCTTGTCCTCAGGGGAGACTATGGCTGTGGCAGTGAAGGAGCAGTTTTTTTTTATAAGTACAAGTACAAAGTATAAAAATAAAAGGATCTATGTGCTGATCACTCAAGAATATGCTATTCATTGTAATGTATCTCTGCCAAGTACTTGAGTGTGATTTGTTTTTATTTTCAGCTACCTGGGTGCCTTAAGATCTGGAGATCCTAGTGGCCACAAGCTTGGACTCAATCTTCTTCTGTGGTCTGGCCAGGACCATGGGGGAGGTAATCCCAGCAACAAAAGCATCGCAGCATCTTCCTGCCAGTGACTTTTGATTAGCGTCGCGACAGGGAGTCCTTGTGCCACCAGGTGTTAGGTAATGCCACTCGAAATAAGCATTCTTCTTACCTATTCCTTAAGTGAAACAGCAAAAGCACTACTAAGCCTAAAATGCCAAAAGAATTCAAATATTGGGTTGGATGGAGTTCCAATTACAAAAAGGAGTCTTCAGACATGATTAACGTGTGAACCATGTGAAGCCCGGAGATGTAGCTTTGACGGTGTCACACACATAACTTCCCGCAGATGGCATCGCTCCTGCTTTACCCAAACAAATTATTAAAATAATAATTGTGTTATGTTGGTGTCAGCAATCTTATCTACCTATCACGCCCAGCAGTCAGGAGATGTGAAGTATAAAAAAACAGGAACTTGCCCATTGTGGGCTCTGCAAAGATTTATATAGTGAACAGAGCATAGTACATCTCAATATAATAGTATGACGAAAAATTCAGTCGCAGGTTCCTGATATATGAATGGCAATCCCAATAGATAATAATAATAATAATAATAATAGTAATAATAATAGTAATAATAATCATAATAATAATAACGACATTTATTATTAGTTCTGTGGATAATCCGTCAAAGCCCATGAGGCGTGTACAGACGTGGCCCGGCAGTCTCAAAGCTAAATCTACGGGCGTACGCACCCGCGAAATTAAACTACAGAATCAGAAAGAAAAGATAACTTCAAGTTTAGTACAAAAAAAGAAGACAATTTCTGGACTTTTCATGCGTGCAGAGAGAGCAAAACGACAAATTGATACAATGTGCAACATACATTCACTAATCTGAAACGTTCTGATAAATACATCACAAAATCTTAGTTCCTCTAAGTGCCGCATAGCAACTCGAAGGACAAAGCACACAATACCTGCATAATAGAGAGTGAACAGATGATGATTCATTGAGATACTGATAAACAATACATATGAAATCAAGCACATATACCAAAGGAGAATTATACAATGTAAGCAGATCAGCAGCGCAACAATCATACAGATCAGGAAGTTATAATGTTTAAAATCACATACCCAAAGGCGTATACTAGAATCACTGCTCAAGAGGCATCAAGGTACAAGCACAGAGGAAGACATAAAGCGTTCTAAAGTATACTTTTTGCAAGCACCATGTCCTAAATTTGTCTTTAACTGATTTACGAGACCCTGTAGGTCCATGAGTCCTTCGGGTACATTGCGAACACAATAAACTCTGTCTGTGATGAATTTGATTTAATTAATAAAGCGCAGTACGGTTTTAGGAAAGGAAAAAGCACAACATCACTTCTTGAAGATTTCACTGATGTTGTGAACGAAACTCTGGATGAAAATAACAATGGTTTAGCATTGTTTCTAGATCTGTCAAAGGCATTTGACACAATTGACCATTCAAAAATGCTTCAGAAGCTCTTTGCTTTGAGGCTTGAGGGGACCTTTTTTTCAGTTCTTTAAGAACTATTTTTCTATACAGAACGCAGAGAGTTAAGATAAAGAATTATATGAGCAAAACTGTAATGGTAAATTATGGAGTACCACAAGGATCATCATTAGCTCCCTTGTTGTTTAATATTTTTGTTAATGACCTGGGCACACTCAATTTACAATCGAAATTATTTATGTATGCGGATGATACGGCCTTAATTCTCCACATGAAAATTACGAAGTTGCAGTAACAATATTTCAAAATGATATAAACGTATTAATGAACTGGTTCAGTGAAAATAGGATATTTGTAAACTCGAAAAAACCAAATTGATGTGTTTTAGGAATCCACATAAGCGAGTAGTTTTGGATCGTCTTTTATACCTATGTGAACCAAAAAGGGGACCTCAAATGTATACCAAAATTAATTATGAGGCCAGCATAAAATATCTAGGGTTGCATTTTGACGAACATATGACCTGGGAATATCACGTGGATTACATAAAAAAGGGGTTGAGAATTGTCTCTTCATACATATACCGCATTGGAACTGCAGCGAGTGCCGCTATAAAACAAAACATCTATCGTGCTCTAGGAGAATCTGTGCTTGAGATATGGTATATTGGTTTATGGCTCATGCTCAAATAACAGACTACAGACAGTAAATAAACTGATATTTAGGATAGTAAACAACATTTCATATGGGACACAGTTTCAACAATTAGATCTGTTTCACAAACTTGAATCATTTAACATAATGCCATTGCATATTCTATTCAAATACATCGTTATAACAACGCATTATTTTTCTAGAACAAAATTCAAACAACCAGTTTGTAAAAGGCCCCTCAGACAAGCGGAAAGGTTCTATTTGCCAAGAATACATACGCTCTACGGAAAAAGACTAAGAAGTTTCTATATTCCCTGCACTTTCAATAAATTGGGTGAGGAAGATCCGCGCGGAAGAGGCAGCCTTCATCCGTGCGCACGGGGGGACGAGCTTCACTAGGACTAGGACGCTAATGGCCCAACAAATCAAAATCAATCTTCCTATGTTGCACGTTTAGTTGCGCTGCTCGATCTATACTCCGTTTCACCTTATGTTGTACCGCAGCGAAGGCTAGAAGCGCGAGCTCATAGCGTTGGCAGCTGCCCTTGGTGCACGAGAGCTTGTGCCGCGGAGATGTGCCCTAGAGCAAGGAGCTCGCGCTTGTAGCCTTTACTGCGGTACAACACAAGGTGAAACAGAGTATAGTCTGTGTCAACGCTTTCGACAGCATTGGACGCGTGTGCGGCGCTTCGTAGTCGCAAGTATTCGTAACGAAAAGATAATCGTGACAGGATAACTCGCGTGTACGGAACATCGTTTCGAAATATGTTTGAACTGGCCGAGTGATCTTGCGTAAGGCAAACATAACTGTGCGTATTCGAAGAACTTCGGCGAGCACCCAGAGTTGATTTGCGACAACGTTTTGTGGTGCGAAGTTCGATCGAAGGCATGAACATGAGCGTAGTTTTCACAAAATACGTTGTCCGCACAAGCACTCACGCTAGGACTGCTCGCGCCCGTGCTTGTTACGCCACACCCCTGAATTTATTGTTGGTATGCTTCACGGTGCATAAGCAGTGTGAAGCATGCTTCAGGATCCTCACCTAAAGGTAGAAACTAAAATGATCTGCTCTACCCGGGGACAGCATTCTTTGGCAAGGTGCACATTCATAGTTTTAAACACTGCTTGAAGACTAGAAGAGACTCCTAGCATAAAGCCCCCTCGGTCACAACTATATGACACTGCATGCCACAGTTACACACAAGTCATGTGTGTGTGCCATTATATAACACTAGAGCAATTCAAACATACGCACAGGCAGGATGGGAAACATGACTTTATTAAGCACTTTCAGCAGCTTGCTTTTTGTGACAAGTAGAACAGTGATACAAAATAATGTCTCACATTATTTCACTTGCAGGTTTCCTACTTCGGCTTTCCAAAGGATAAGGAGCTGTTCAAGAGGTGGATTATTGCAGTAAGGAGAGATGAGGGAAAGCATTTTAAGGTGACCCAGTCGACAAAAGTGTGTTCTAAACACTTCAGGGACGAAGACTTCTTTCCAGGCTACGTGAATGGCAGGAAATTCTTAAAGGAAGGGATTGTGCCCAGCACATTCAGATTCTCAGCTCAGAAAGTGCCGAGAAGAAAACTTCAGAGGCACAACGCTCAACCAGTGAACCGCAGCCCCGTCGACATGACAGCTGCTCTCGCAGACGACGAGAACGACATCACAACAGCTTCTGAAAGCCAGCCCCCACCAGATCCAGAGGTATCCGTGCTGGTAGCCACACTTCAAGGGCAAGTTGCCAAACAAGCTGCACATGTGAGCAAGCTCACGTCTGATCTTCAGGAGGTTCAAAAAGAGCTTGCCGAAGCCAAAAATGAAATCCTAAAGTTGACAAGGCACATTGAACTTCTAGAAGAATCGAACAAGAAAATGGAAGACAAACTGAGCCGGAAGTTTTCTATAGAATGTTTCAAGGACAGCCCTAAGGATGTGCAGTTCTATACAGGACTGCCAAACTACGACGCCTACCTTGACCTACTACGGTATGTGAATCCTGGAATCAATGGGGAAAACATCAAAGTGTGGTCAACCTCCTACTCTCTGGGTAGTAAACTAGGGCGGCCACGAAGCTTGCACCCTCACGACGAACTGTTCCTAATATTGGTTCGCCTTAGGCTTGGCCTCCTCGAGAAGGACTTGGCGTTCAGATTTGGGATTTCGACCTCTACAGTATCACGACTCTGCATCACATGGATTAGTTATCTCTATCAGCACCTGTCACGACTTCCCCTGTGGGCGACACGGCAGGAAGTGGACGAGGATATGCCACCTGCTTTTACAGAGCAGTACCGAACAACAAGGGTGATCCTCGATGCAACGGAGGTCAAGTGCCAAGTGCCCACCAGCCTTGTACTTCAGTCTGCAAGTTTTTCGACATACAAGTCGTCAAACACCTTTAAGGGACTTGTCGGGATATCCCCAGATGGAACTGTGACATTCGTGTCGCAGCTCTTTCTGGGGTCAATGTCAGACAAAGAATGCGTACGGCAGAGCGGATTCCTGGCACTCCCCTTCGATGAGAATGACTCGGTAATGGCCGATAAAGGATTTCTGATTTCTGAGCTCCTGGAGGAGATCGATGTAAGGCTCAATATCCCCCCGTTCCTTGGCCAGGGGACATTCACAGAGAGCCAAGTTAAGGAAACTGAGAAGATTGCATCACTGCGGATACACGTTGAAAGGAGAATACAGCGAATCAAGAGCTTCCATATTTTTGATCGAGCCATCCCTCTCTCACTCGGCCCAGTAGCAAGTGAGATATGGACCATCTGTACAATTCTGACGAACTTTCAGAGCCCCCTGTTACGCCAGCATGAAGATGGAAGCAGGGACGTAGATTAGCTGCGTTTCTTTTGCATCACTTGTACATATGTGTTTAAGGACATTGGCAGTTCTGCCACATCATAAAGCTTTCCTTCAACTTGTTTGTACGTGTTTTACATACAACTTGTATCAACTCTGGAACACAGCACAGCAGAGTGAGTGTGAATACAAGAATGTAGCTTTTCACATTTTAGTCATTAAGCCTAGTGTCGAGCATATGTTACCGCCTAGGTTAGAGCGCTGTATATGTGCATTTCACTACACTGGTATTTAGACCAAGATTTTAAATCTGTGAAAGACAAGGAGAACAGGTGATCAATTTCTTCATGCTCAGTAAGTAAGCTTAGCCATACTTGTTACCCTCATATCAGCTCGTAATTTTGAATGTGGACGTAGCTCAGAACACCCTGGTGCAATGTTCTATAGACAGGCACAGGCTAAGCATGTGCCAGAGCCTCTGCCTCCAGTGCGAGCGTTCTACCTTGGCACTGTGTTGCGTCAACTTCAAGCGTGCAGCTGAAACACTACGAGGGGTAACGAGCGCACGTGTTGAGCTTCTGGTTCATTCTTAACCTGTTCCCAAGGCTGTTTTCAATCAAAGGTGTTGAGGCAAGAAAAAGCAGACTGCATGTGGTGCTGCTGTTGACTACTGGAGCTTTGCACAAAGAAGTGTCTCTGTTAAGAATGCGCAAAGAAAGTCATTTTAATGCTAGTGTTCGAGCTTTATTCGAGTCTCGGCCGCTGGGCACCCCAGTCTTCCCACGCTTTCCTTGAGCAGTCTCAACCGAGATGCTGCTTCGAGCAAGCCGGCCCTGGAGGATAAAGCAGCTGCAGTTGGTGGCCTGTTGCGTACCACATCGACACCCTTAAACAAAAAAAACTGCAAGCGTCAAGCCCCCATCCTGATCTGTTTTGAGAACCTCGCAGAAGGAAAATTGTATTTATGACCTACAACCCCTTTTAGAACACTAACCCTGGTAACTGACAATTTTATTTGTTTCATTCGCTATAAAGTTGATACTCCTTTTCCAAACAAGGGCAGTTTGTTAGTGACATAGACACAAGTGCTGAACTCTCAGCTAAACATTTATTGGAAACACGCCACTGCACTATAGTCGCAGAAAAGGGTAAGGATAAGAGCAAATGTCACATGAAACATAAGAATAAGTGATTGTGCAGTTGCCATGGTTCATTAGGTTTCACTGGACCTCTGGAGGGGTTTACATCGGGCAAACAAGTTCGTGTGAAAATGAAAGGATGCACAAGCACGACTGATCACTTCGATCCACGACAGGGGCGTATCTACTTCTGGACTGTATAGTTCACAAATGTCATCCCATCTTCAAAAACATCACAGTCATTGAAAGCAGAACAGACGCAACAGTCAAAATTGTTAAAAGTCGACGCAAAAAAGGCGTGCGAAGATAACTCTGTTGACCAGACTTATGCTCATTTACATAGAAAAGACATTGCATTCTTGCACACATGTTGCATTCAACATGATTCCCCACTTGCCCCCTTGTTCCGTCTACTTCATTTCACTAGACTTCATCTTTCTTGCATGATGTGTACATTTATCTTTTGATAACAAAAAAGAAGCCCTCTTATAAATCTTGTTGACATCTGCAAGTGTTCGGTAACAATTAAGTTCCACATCATGCAAGCTTCACAACCAGATTGCTTCACACGTCCTAAAGAAGATGGCCTTAATTTGAAAGTTTCTACTTTTTTGTGAATTTTGACTGCAATATTATAAGACAGCCATTTGAACATATATATTAATTGACACTAAAATACAAGAGTACACAAATGAGTGCAGCATGAAATGTCATATTAGTAGGACAATGTTCAATGAAAACATTCGGGCCACAAGTCGCATAAGTAAACAATTATGTGCGACTTTCGGACAGGTATGGCAGCAAAACAGAGAAGTAAAACTTGTCCAGTGTAGTTTTACATTCTAGCCACTTCTCTTGAGAAAAATAAATTCTCTCAACAATCAAAAACTTGTGGGAATAAACAACAAAATCCCCCCACAGCAGGCCAGAAAGCGCCATCTGACCAAGAATCTGGTAGTAATACCTATGTTCCCGGTTCAAGCGGTACACCCCTGAAGTATCCTTCACCATGTAAAAGTCTACCGCAGTCTCGAGGCCTCCATCCTTCAAAGTATAAGGACATTTCACCTCGACAACCCCATGAGCAGTTGCTTCGGTCGGGTCCCATGTCGTCCTGTCAGGAGACGCTCCGAGCCAGGGGCAGTCAGGCTGAACAACAATGCCACAGTGCGATGTCTGGATATCATGTCCCAAGACCCGCAAGGCACTCTCGTAACGTTGTACAGCCGCTGGCTCGTACTTGATACCGTGTCTATTGGGAAAAGAGATAAATGCGTAGGTGTCACAAACCACTGGTCTGGTAAAGGCGAGCGGGTTGAACATGAATACGTAAAATTGAAAGAATAAAACACGGAGGACAAGCACGGGACAACCATGAAAGGACGTGGTTGTCCCGTGCTTGTCCTCCGTGTTTTATTCTTTCAATTTTATGTAAGTGTCACAAACCAGTTGCCACAAAAGCATCGAAATAGGACTCCGCCGTATATGAACACTTAACAGATCCTCATGCATTCCGAGCGACTTTAGTCACGCCGACTGACCAGTCACAGTCATCGCACGTCTGGACCACGCATCTACATTGCACGCCTGGATCATAGACACGATGTGGGCATTTCATTCTGGAGCTCTGACACATTGTGTGCGTCCGTCACCCCAAAGTATATGAAATTACTAGAATCAGTTACTTGCATCTGTTGACTGTGCACCGACTGCGCTCCTTTTTGTGCAAGTGTTGGTAACCAGACACTTTCTACTGTTTAGCTCTTGTACAAGTTTCTTTTTCTCACAATTCTCCTCTGTAATGCCTCTGTCCCCGACAGTACAGCAAATAAATCAATAAATCAACGAAGGTAGTGCCAACAAAAGAAACTGAAACCAGAACCTTGCGCTGTCGATACCCAGCATACATGCCGGCGGCTAGGGACAGCATAACATTGACATTATCGGGTGGAACACTGCTTGTTCTCTAGCTGGGAATATACAAATTACCTGACCGCACGGACGTGCGAGATGTCCTTCGTTGATTCCAGGTTGTTGAGGCCTTTTAAAGACCAGCTCTCGCGTGTTGCAACTTCCCCGAAGGATGACGCTGTCAGCCTGTTCCGTCAGGCTGCCCTCCATAACGGACTCTTCGACTGCTGCCGTGTGTTTTTCTCCGAAACCGTGGCTTGAGTCGAAGTCACCAGCAGAGACTGCGAAAATAGCAGCCTTCGTAAATTGTGAGAAGCAATGAAGCTTTACAGGTGACATGAATCAGTATTGGGAGTCATTTTTACATACTCTACACAAGCATACTGGCACAAGTGGGAAACGGGCATACTTGCAGGCAGTACCACAAGGCCCGATACTTGTATGTAGCAGTGATTTTTACGGATAGAAGTGGGCTATTCCTTCAGTCTCTCCTCGACAAAGCTTGCTGAGGTCACCAAGGCAATCTAAGTATTGTGCTGTAACTGAACTGCGCTTAACAAGAATGGTACCTTGAGAAGCAGGTCCTGTTGCAAAGGAAAGTTGTGCTCGGAGGTATCCCAGGCCACGCCGGACTCAAAGAATGCCGGGTCAGAAGGCAGTGCAGTGGTCCTCCTTTGTACGAGGCTCAGTTCCGGGCTGATATATGTCTCATATCCAAATGGAACGAGTGAGTGCTAAAACGATAGGGGACTACCAACAGGAGCCAGGCCAAACCTCGTTTCGACCGAGTCCGCAGTGGCTTGTCGAAGGCGCCTGGCAAAGGGCGTGGCATCACTTGAACAACGATCCGCACCAAGTTTCCGAATGGACAGTATTGTCTCAATCTGGTCCAATGGTTTTCTTCACGCATCGTAGAGTTTTGAAGAGATGGGTACGTCACTGCCATCTTCTCGAACACTTCTCCAGTCAACAGACTGTAGGCTTGTCGATGCAACTGCCTCTCCCCGTGGGCGGCGCCACTGCTGGGGCAGCTCAGTACAGGCAACAACAGGCGGAGCTTCAGCATAGTCCTTAGCTCGCAGTAGAGCCAGAAGTTTCAGAAGGGCTAGTGAGGGATTACACACACCACTAGTTCCAGCGGAGCATTCGCAGCTTGCGTTGCACATAAGTCCACTGTAGAGGATGCCACAAGAAACCTGGTACGGCCTTGAATTCTTCTTCTGGCTTCTAAAGCAGCTTGCCTTTTCACATACTTTGGCGGTGGAACCCGAATAAATTTCAAAGAATCAAAATTGGAAAATCAGCAATCTTGTTTTACATATTTTTGTTGCATAGAATGTGTTCCGAGGAGACAGCCAGCACTCGGGCTTCTGCATTTTAACTGCCTCTAGCACTCAGCTGAGTAGAAGTTGTGCCACCTTTCACACTGTGATGGCATTATGCAGAGTTGTAAACAAAGACTATGTGATTACTCATGCTTAGAAATGTGCAATGCTGAGGGTTCAGTCTAAGAGGTTCACTAACCAGCTGGCCAGCATACTCTCACTTCTGACAGTATACGGTCGTATGCCCTACGTGCTTTTGTTGATTCGGGAACCTTCATGTGTACACGTCGATAGTTCATACAATGCGCCTAGGCCTGCAGCGTAGTACATGATTGCCGTCGCCGCGAAATCTAACGCGCCGGCAATGAGGACAAGACGAATGAAACAGAGAGCTTGCACTAATACTGGTAGAACAGCTAATCCACAATATGGTACATGGCGTGGAGCAGCGAAATCCACCGACACGACGCAACGAGTAACTCCCGTCTTGGCTTGGCCCTTTAGCCCCGCCGAAAAACCACGTTACTGAGTTTCGCAACGTTACGTAAACAAAAAACAAACTCCGAATTAAAAAGTACAGCATTCCGTTCCCCCTGCTTCCATCTCAAGCGCAAGCGAAGTCGAAGGCGTAAGCGGGCAGCATGGTACGGCACGACTGCGCGCAAAGATCGCTTACGGCGTTTTGCTCGAACTTGTAGCTTTGGCTTCGTTCATACTTACGGCCAAACGGAGTATAGAGATAATATGATGCATGCCAAATGCCCAAGGTAAGAATAATGCTCACCTCGACACTCGAATCGACGACACGTCTATGTAGGCCTCCGTTACGAACTTGAAGCTTCGTACAGCCTGACGGCTCGACGTCAACCTGGACGTACGGTAGCATTCGACTTTATCTACATCGAAGCTCTGCAGTATTTTAATGAGACTCGTGCTCCACGATGAAGCTGCTGATTCTGTTGGACCGATATCAGCGGTTGGCCCACAGTCATCTGCAGCCATCGCTTTCGTGGTGACGCCGTAGTAATGGCGTCGGCTAACTTTGCCAAGGTTGCTTGACTGACTTTCGGGAAGGGCCTATTGCGAAATTTCAGGCACAATTACAACTACTTTTGCAAGACTTTACGGTACCGACGGAATCTCTCTGAAAGCCACAGCGCTCGCACGAATGGCCTAGCGCTTGGTGACACACTCGCACACATAGACAGCGCACTCACACACACGCACAACAAAAATAGCGTCGCGTTGTTTGTTGTTTTGATGCTTACACTAAGGGCTGAGCGAATCCTCTTTGGAGCCTACCTCAACGGCGCCATGTGGCGCCGTCTGTGTTGCGAGCAGAAAACAGTAGAATAAACATGCCAAAATATTGAAAGAAACAAAACTGAGGTTCAGCTTTTAGCCTAGGTTGAGGATTTTAGTTGTCTATGAAGTCAGTTTTATTATTTATTTGTTTGCCAGTTTTTTGCTCCCCTCTGAGTACTTCGCATTTTTTTTAAAATTATTTTCAAGTTTATTTTTTGTTGGTTTTACTTCGGATATTATTTGCATAAGCATTTTGGAGCTGACTTCGCACCCGTGAATATTGTCATCATTGATTCGGGAGCCCCTATTCGGGTGTTATAAATTTTGAGCCATTGTAATTTCAACTCAATGTAAATAATTTAAAAAAAATGAAACGTTTGTCTGTAAATATGGTTGTATTAGCGCGTGTGGATGTGGATTGTAGTCTTGTATTAACACTATTAAAATATTCAGATATGACGAATTGTCGCATTTTTTATTTGCCTGGCTAACAAAAGTGTGTCAACCCAATTTTATTTTAGCGATCTGGCGTCTTCGGGTATATGAACTCATTTATTAATATTTAATGAAAATATAAGAACGTAGGATTTCATTACCCCAAACTGTCAAGTTCTCTCATTAATTTAACAAAATTCACAAAAGAAATGTAGAATACGTAACATTTATACAGCGCTGATTGATCCTTCTCATACATTAGGGCAAGGAATGAAGAAATGTGTTGCATTCTTAACATCTCGTTTGAAGTTATATGGCCCAAGTTAGTCGCTCTCAGAATTAAGTAATTTTAAAGTAATTGCATTACTTTTAAAGTAATTGTAATTGTAATGAATTACTTTTCATGTAGTAGTAATTGTAATAGTGGTTAAACTACTTTTGGAGCAAAGTAATTGTACTTGCAATTAAATTATATTAAAAAAATTTCCCACGTATGGTCTGTTTTAATTTGCCGCGGCACACTCGCGCCAGTTGAACGTCTAGCGTACATTAGTTGAAGTCTGCTTCACTTGCAGCAGAAATTGGCCGGTATTCCACCACCTTCGGGGGCACTAGATTGACGACAGGATGACTATAAAATGACGACATACAAATATTGTATGGACACTTGTAAATAAAAAGACGCTAAAAGGTTTTTTCGCCATTTGATTACCATTTTAGCGCCTACCGCGACAGTGCCAAATGTCGAGAAAGGGGTGATAAAGTGTCCATAAAATTCAAGCGAGGGCGATAGAATGACGACAGGGGCGATAGAACGTCGGTCAGATGTCCATACAATGGTGTAGCCATTTATAGGGGAGGTGGTGGCTGGCGGGGGCGCTAAGAGCGCTCCGGGCAATTCCATTCTCCTTCGAGGGGAGGACGCTCACTCGGGGCTCAGCACAATCTGATAAGCGTGTTGCGCTTTAGCTGAGCCCGAGTGAGCGTCCTTCCTCGAAGCAGAATGGAATCGCCCGGAGCGCTCGCAGCGCCCCCGCCAGCCACCGCCTCGGCCACGCGCTCCCAGTGGGTCTTTCATACTGCCGGAGAGTGTACCATATCAGATGTGATGCAAGCAACTAACGGTACCCGTATCGACCCAGTCTTGGCAGGGACGTTGACTCATATGCTTAGTGTTTCCTTCCTACACACGTCACTAACCACAATGATGTGTCTTGCGTGTTAGAGCAAATAAAAAGTGGCTAGTCGTAAGATTGTGTGTAACAACGCCCACTAGCGGCTATCGCTTTCACTTCTTCGCGCACTGGGGCGAAAAGCTGCGGATTTTACCACTGAATGTGTTTTTATCAGCCTAATTTTATGAGAAAACCGCCATGAAGAAGTGTCACGAAGGTCTGTGACATTACGTTAGGTTACGGCGTGCGACACACAATGATTTCACATAACAGTGTAACGTCGTGAGACACCCTGACGACATGACGTCATGTGACATTGTGGCGTCACACGGGATTATGACGTGACGTGACACCGTGAAGTCATTCAAGTAACGTCATGATATCATGTGACATCACGCTGTAACGTGAAATCAGCGTTTCGCGTGATATCACACTAAAACGTGACGTAACGCCATCACGTGACGTCATATGACACCATGACGTCGTGCGATGTCACAATCATATATATCCTCATGACGTCGCGCGATGTCACACACACATTGCCCGTGCCCAGGTATATCACAACGCATTCTGTGCTCTTTGGTGTATAAGCAAGTGTACTTTTCATTTTCTCAGCGTCAAACAATAAGTGAAGTGTGTCCACAGACGCGACCATAGCTTTTATTGACTCCTGTTCAAGTGACACAAATTGGATTGCTATACGAGACTCCATGGGGCTTGAACACGGGCCCTTGATGTCGAACTCAGGGTTGACCCGTTAGGTGCCACAGGCACCGCGTGGACAGTCTCGGAGGAAAGCGCCCCATCTTCGGTTCGCTCTTGTCGACCATCGTGAGCTTCATGCAGTTTCCTGAAGAACAAAAATAAGAATCCACCTTTTCAAAACGTAACTGCGTTGTGTGAATGTCTAGACTGGTCTAGATAGCGATAAGTTAGTCAACCCCAATGGGCTGACTAACTTAACTACTGTAGATGAGAAATTTACCCAGTGCAGTATACCTCTGCTAGCCTGGAAACATTGACGTGCACCACGCAGTTGTAGGGATATACGACAGCACTCGGGTATGATGCTCATCCAGATTGAAAGAGTGCTTCTATGCCGGCTTATGGAATGAAGTAAAAGAATAAGTCGTAAGCTGCTCTTTGTAGTGATAAGGGCCCTGGCCGGGGAGGGAGGGGGCGGGTTGACACTTTTATGTATTTTGGTGCTGATGGGCACCGCACGTTGCCAAACGTCCGCACTTTATTGATTCTGCTGCCAGAATAAGGTATCTAGACAACCCCCGTGTTTCTGTTTCAGATCATAGCGCTCCTGATGTATATCATGCTTGCAGCTGCAGGTGTAACCTTCCGACACGTTGCCTGTCCTTTTGATTATCCTTACCAAACAGGTTCCGAATCCGTCCCTCCGACATAGGTCTGGGAGTGCCTGAAACAACAACACATGTTGCAACTTAGGAAGGCTGTTAAGTATATTCCCACTAAGCACCTTATAACAACTCAAGTTTGCTGCCCTAGTTGTTGCACATTGAAAAAATAGTAATAAAGAAAATAACAAATAACCAGTTGAAAATAATACGTGTTGGTTCATTTGTCAGGGAGGAAACCATTTGTTTGAGCTCCAGCGAGGTCAATGTTATTGTTATTTGTATTAAAATGATAAATATGAAACCTTTAAATGAGTCTCCCATTTTCGAAACTCGTATTTTCGGAAAGGAAACCTTTGATAAGAGTATCCCACCTCACGTTTTCTATACCTTAATCTTTTTGCGAAGAAGCAGAGCTGCATTCCACGGAGCGCAGTTTCCGCGAACAACCTACGAATTTCACCGGCAGCGTGGGCTCTACGCGCGTTGTTAGTCAAGCCCCTCGATATAAAAGTAATTTTGTTGTGTGTAGGATCATACAACCGGAAGTCAGTCAGCCCCAATGGTGTCTCAGCTGTAAATAAGAAATTTAGTCAGTGCATTACAACCGCTAGCCTGGGGTATTTAACGTGCACCACGCAGTAGTGATACACAACCGCACGCCGGTACGATGCTCATCCAGATCGAAACGGGCAAGGGTAAGGAATGAACGACGATCGCTGGGTTCTGCAGCGCGAGCTTTCGCACCACGCGCTAAGAGCTGGTGTGCGCTAGCACACTCATGCCGTCACCAATCCCCGCTCCCCTTGATATGTTTGTGTTGCAAGTATTGTCGACCAAGAATACTAGATCAAAGTGAAATGACAAGCTTCCTAGAACGCGCGGCGCCTTTCTGTGAGTCCTGCGCTCGGTGACACTCGCTACGTTATCACAGAAGCGGTGGAATCGGTGGAATGTTGGATAGACATTGCCTTCGGTGGAAAGTGATTTTATTGTTACTTATACGATAAACATAAAGTTTGCGTAAAAGATTAGCGCAAAAGGAGGGTCGCTCGAAAACGGTCCTTTTCCGTTGCCCGTGGAGGCGTTGACGATCTGCCCGTACGCGTGCAAGCAACAGAGGCAGTGTTTCTTAATATTTAGTCGATCTCACCCTAGGGTGAAGGAAAAGGTTCTGTACATTACATGGAGGAAGGAAGCTTCCGGAGGCGACATGGCGCAACCACTTCCGGTTTGGAGGACCACGCTTCCAGCGATGACGAAAACCAAAAGACGCTTTTAAACGAACATGGACACCCTTGGACGCTATTGGGCAGATAGTGGCACCCTTGGGGCGCGTTCCCACAGATCGCGACCTACGCTTCCGGCTTCACTTTGAATTTTCTCGTTTGGCTGGCTTGGGCTGCTGTGTCGCCTTCTCTTACTCCTACCTCCATGGAACCTTGACCATCGAAAATCTACCCGCGTCCTTCGTTGCCACATCTGTCATGTCACATGATATGATTCGCCGGTGTAACGCGGATTCATTCGAGTAAGGTTTGGAACACAGTCAAGGAAGAATCGTTCTCGAACTCCGCTTTTTCGTTAAGTTTGTAAATTGAAAATAAAAAATAAAACATTGGCGTTGGTTGGCCTAAACAGCGCCAATGCATGAGGCTGCGCCTATACTTCGTTTCAGCTTGGGTCCAGACGCAGCCGATGCTACGAGCGCGAGCCTGTGGCCCTGAACAGTGCTTGCATTGCACGAGCGCGCGTGCTGGCAGGAACACTGAAAGCCCGGAGCTCGCGCTTGTAGCATCGCCTGCGTCTGGACCCAAGCTGAAACGAAGTATAGTGCAAGCCTTGAAGCAAATGGCAGCAGAGCACTCGCACGAGGCACTTGTCTCGCCCATTCGCACAACAATGGCTGTCTAGACTTGAGAAAAACGCGACCGCGTGTAGAATTGTCAGGGCTCCTGACACTCAAAGCGAACGTGCGGGCGGCAAGTTTGCACCATATTCACTCCATAAAGTCACCCCCCCCCCCCCCAAAAAAAAAAAGAAAAGAAAGAAAGAAAATATCAACAATATAAACACTTAAAGACTGGTTCACACACTTGCCTTCGAGTGTTATTGAGTGGGTTGAAATAGGGTGCCTTCATGTGCGCTCTGCTTAGGGTGGAGTCATCCGGCCATTTTGTCCCACACTTTTTATTTTCCTTTTTTGTTCAGAAGCGCGTGAAAGAGCGTGTTCCTGCACGCGTCGTGGCGCTGACTGTGCTATGGCGACATTTTGTTTTCGTCGATTTCTTTGTATTTTCCCGTGAGCGCGTGCTGTCGGCATCGGTACTACTGAAGGGTGCCATCACCCTAAACAGAAGGACATTGAGGCACTCTAGGTTGAAACTGATTATGACTGCTAACTGACGGAACACACACTTTCGCCATCTTTTGGGAGCCCTGAAACAGTTCCTACTTGCAGACATTGCGATTTTGTTTTGAACGTATCCTTCTTATTATTGGTTTAAAGTAATTCAGAAAACTTTCTCAGCGACAATTTCGCGCAGACGGCACGTCAGACTGAATCTCGAAATCCTGAAACATTCTGCAGTCTTGTTATACGCTGTTCAGAAGGGTTTTAGGCACCATGATAGAGGACTGCGGAGGACCGGTGTTTTAAAAGAACTTCGACGCGTTTTGTGTGTGTCTTGCAAGTAGCGTAATATGCGCCAGTGCACGAGGCCCCCGTGGCGTCGTACGGTCCTTGGAAGCAAATGGCGGCGCAGCACTGAAATGAGCGGCCATTGGAAGCGAATGGCGGCGGAGCACCCGCTCGTGGCACGTGTCTTGCGCGTTTCCACAACAATGAGTGGCGGCACTTGTAAAAACACGCCTTTATCTAGGGGCTTTAGTTGTCTTCTGTCGTTATAAGCGGTCACGAGTAAGTGAAATGCAGTAACAATCAAGCGCAAAATGGGAGTCGCACTTTGTTTTATTTGTTTATTTATTTACACATACTGCGACCAGTGCAGACTACATCATACAAAAAGACGGTGTTCGCGGCTTGCTTCTCTACATTTGCATGCTTCGGACATGTCGGCAGACAGCTTTTGTTTGTCAACTTGACGTCAAACGAGGAAGCAACATACCCCAGACAGTGTATGCAGACTGTCTTTTGTTTGTTGTATATTAACAGTGGAAAAGGGCCTTTAGTGCGTAGCGGAAGACGGTCTCACTTACTGCTTATTTAGGACAGTCCCCAAGCGAAGAAGTTACGTGTGTAAGCGAAGCCTCCGACGAAACCCTGAACGCTGGACTCCGTGGAGTAAATAGGCTGCGTAAAAGCGACGAGTTTCTGCCCGGCGGTACATTTGCATTGCGGGCGGCGCGACAGTCACCATTCCGACGCCACACGAAGAGCGAACACCGTCGTCGCTTTTCCGTATCTCATTCTTCCCGTGAATCCGGGCCTAGAGTTTTTCACGAGGTTTCTTTCAAAGTTCTATCTAT
>JAZHYW010004771.1:0-30328 GCA_037355805.1 Ixodes ricinus
TCGTAATCGAAGTATTGCGTTCAAGGTGTTGAAGGATAGGAACAACGAGGTAGAGGGGCTTAGAGCGATAAACCGGGGTTCCGGTCTGCACTCGAAAGTGACCCCCATAAGGCGGCTGCCATTGTACGCAAATGTGACCACTCGTCACATGACCAAACCAAATGCGTGACGTCACAGGAAAGATGGCAGCGCCCAGGCAGCGGCTGGTCCCAGCTGGGCCGGAGCTTGTCGTATGCGTTGTTTGTTGTCGTTCGTGTCGGCGAGTTGATTTCAGACGCGGAAGCCGTCATATGAGGCCGGTCGAAAGCGACTTCAGAGTTCAGCGTGGTGTCTGACGTAGGTATAACGTGAACAGAAGGAGGAACGGTGTGCATTTCGCTGGTGACCGACGGGGATATTGCCACGAAAGAGACAATCGGCCCTACGTTGCTCGGACCTCGGATTGATTCGGATACCGCAAGTAAATTTTAAGGCGACGTTTCTGTGCTCTCGTTGACCATCGGAATCTTCGATGTCCGCAGTGAAGCGTGTGCAATATGTTTGGATACGCAGTTTAGCGACGGAAATTGCGTGAGTCGTGCTTGGCAGTGTGCAATCGTGGTGCCGCTTCGTTCAAATGACCGAAGGCTCACTTTGGTTGTGCGGCGCACCGGAGAGCTGCCTTCAAGTGCTTCAAGTTGGTAGTTCCTGTGCCGTGCTTTAGGTGATGCTGTGCTGCTTCCTAAATTGGTCTGGCGTAGACGTGCACTTTCACGGAGCACAGGTGTTGCAGTTGATATTGATTCCGCTTGTCTGTCGCACGTTTCGTCGACACAAGTTTCATCAACACTCGGTACGCGAATTGCAAGCTGTATGGGCATTTCATCGCGCGTGTTACCAACCCAGTCCACCCGTTCACGCCGCTTTGCGACGGCAGTCTGCAGCGGCTCATTACCAGAAAAGTGGTTCCACATCCATTTCAGTTCAGTTCGTCCACGGCAATCGCCAAACCCCGAAGGAGAGGATTTATTCGAACAGAATGCCTCTAAAACAATGCAGCTTTTTTAGTGGTCAGGATAGACTCTCTTCTGTCTGTTTTGTTATATTGTCACAGATGCTTGCTCCAGTACTATTTTCTATCAATATTTACTATTCTGGAAAGTTCCAGGCCATGCTCAGCTGTCATCGTATGTTCTGGTGGAGGTGCTGCACATTTTACCCATAGCCCTCCACTCTGTGTGGACCCTGGCGGCTCCTCAGCCGAGTTGCCCCGCGTCTTAAATGCCCAGCGAGCCGTGAACCAAGTCCTATCCCAAGCCCGGCAGAAAAGCCGCAAGGCGAGCGAGTACCGCAAGGACGAACCTTGGAAATGCACCACAAAGAACCTGAAATCCGAGCCAGTCGCTGCTGCCAGCAAGAACCACCGGAATTCTCTCTTTTGCCAGAAAAACCGAAGCTGACTAAGCCAACAATGACAAACCTGTAGCAGCAAACCATGTCCGCTCCCATCATCGTTTGCATGCCCGTCGCACCTCACACTCCGATGCCCTTTCACGCAAGGTGTATGAAGACGTCGAGGGCTGGATTGAAATATATGGCCGTGTCGCCCGCCACAGTGGGTAGACGGACAACCAGCTCCTGCAGAACCTATACTTCTCGTGGAAGAAACTGCCAGGCACTGGTTTGAGAACCATGAATCCTCCTTAACGTCGTGGGAAGTTTGCACGATCGAGCTGAAGTGCACGTTCATCAGCCAACATTGACCAGGGAGAGCCGAATTCCTGATTCTGTCCAGGATGCGGCCCCAACAAGAGCGTCACCGCCTTCGTGGAAGATGTTTTGGGCGTGATCGAGCACCCACGCCAACCCTGATGTTACAGAAGACAAGAAGCTAAGAATCCCATGTCCCTCACGTGAGGTACAACACCTCCGGCAGCCTTGTCCGCAACTCCACGACAACAGTCGAAGGGTTCATATCACCGCGGCTTCCAACATTGAATGTACACTGCAGGCCCGAGCCTGTCGCTATCAACAACTCCCCAGCTTCTCGACACTCGAGTCGTCCAGCTGCAACTTCGATGCCAGCCTCCCAGGCATCTGCGACATCCACGACGTTGTCCGGGAGGAGACCAGGAAGCTACTTCCTGCCATCAGTTGCCCGGCTTTTATTTTGATTGCCGAGCTTGTTTCGGAACAAGTTCGACAGGCATTTCAACTGGAGACTTCGAGCAAAGCGGCATTTGACGAACCGAGGGCGACTTATGCCACAAAGTCACGATGACCGCCATCGGCTACCCGTTACTATTCAATGCCAATTCAACGAGACACCCCAACGCCGAAGCATTCATACATGCCCGAGCTTGCTGCATTGATGCGGAAAACTACCAGGAAAATTTGCGGATTAGAAGCCAGCCCTGCAGCTTCAGTGCATCAGATGTCAGTGGCCGCACATGACGTATGATTACAAGACGGCATCAGTCGGTCAAAGTTGCCACTCGACCAAACTGAACACCGACGTGCCAGGAGCATCATCCGACAACAAGCAGCACAGGTACTATGACTGAACGCCTGACACGAGACTGTCGCAGAAAGAACTCGTTACGGAACCATTTGCAAAGGACCAATAATTATGTAATCAAGTGGAAATCAACATATTTGATACACTAACCTAATAAACATATTTTCGCTTGCCTTTACGTCTTCAGAGTCTCTACACAAAGAGGTGTGTTCACCGCACGTGCTGGAACTTTTGAATACACTCGCATCTCTGACCCCTCAATATTAATTAATGGGACATACCAGACTGGTTGCATTGGGCTGCACTCGTTCCACTTCTACTGAACATATGGTGCATCCGAAAACCAACTCCAGTGATGTGAAAATGTTATTTATTAATTTACTCTCTCCAGGGGCCTTTGTAGACATTGCAGAGAGGATACTTAAAACTATGCACATGATAATAACATTAAAGCACACTGCTGTAACTTGTTAGTTGCAAAAACAAACACACCTCTGAGCATCTAGTTTAATGGTATGTGTTCATGCATTGTTATATAGCAGGACACTTCCAATACGTATGACACAATAGACCCTTTGCAAAACCCCATCAAGCAACACAACTGTCGCCATTTTTTTTCGGTGCGAAGCACACGAATATACCCCAGTTCACGTCGAACGTTAATGCAGCGTTCGAGTCCAATAGGCGCTCAGCAGAGTTCACAGTGATGGCGGACATAACATTCTTGTCGAACAAATGGCCAAAGTATGAAGGCCTTGGGCAATTAGAGTAATAGCTACTGTAATTCGTTCCATCACAATTTGGCAAGCGGTGAAGGCTACAGTCTTGGTGAGTCAATAGGCATGTTGGAGAGAGGCACATGACAACATATCATCAGAGTGCTCGTCAGCACAGATTTCTCACATGCCTTCACTCCGTCAATCTGATTGGCACGAGGGGGCTGTGGCAGTTGCCCTTTTCCAGGTTATGGTAATACGAAGTATAGGCAGCCCACACTTTAGAATGAAGTCTATTGAAGAGACCGAAAGGAATGGTTGTCAACATTTTTCAACAAGACTGCTTTTCGGGCAAGGGGTGAACACAAATACGAATCATCTTGTACAGGTAACTAGAACAAGTAAATAATTGACCGACTAATACAATGCACTCTTGGTGAAAAAAAGTATTGCTGCAAAAAAACCTACGAAAGAGAAAATTGTGCAATTAATCTATGCGTACACCAAAAATAGCAAGTCGAATAGCATTGAAGCAGGTGCCTGCAACGATTTATTCATCCCCCCACTCAATAAAAACGTCATCCTCGCAGCTGAAAATAAGTGTGCAATTCGCACTCACAAAAAAAGGAAGAAAAGCGATCGAATGTAGAATCGTCGATTAGCACAAAAGGTTAAAGATCGCAGGAGCTTCCTCGCTAAAAGTTTCTATGGTTATTCGGTGACGCAGGGCTGAAACAACTTCCCCTAAGTCCTCACGCGACGTATACCTTTCGCTTCGATTCTCAGACGTTCAAACGAAGCTAGAAAAATGCGAATATATTATGCTAGGAGTTATATCGTAAAATTGTTTATAAGTACAAAACGTAAAGATCGCAGGAGCTTCCTCGCTAAAAGTTGGCTGTGACTATGCAGTTACCTAGGGCTGAAACGAATTCCCCTAGGCCCTACGTCCGATGTATACATATCGCGTCAATTCTCAGACATTCCAACGTTCAAACAAAGCTAAGAGAAAGCGAAAATTGCATGCTAAAAGCACTCAAAGTTCTATCGACCCTCGAACGCATCCGGGAATCCGAGCACCGGTACGGCGACACGGCTGATGCTGTCTCGCAGGTGTTAATATCCAGATGATACAGGGCGATCTTGCGGAAAAAGGTAATAAAGTCTCATTTCTTCATATTTTCACATAATACCTGCGTCAGCGAGCACGAAGAAGACCGAAGTCGTCGGAAAGCAGCTACACATCGCGGCTACCGCGCACCGAACAAACTCGCATTCCCCGGCTCTGGGCGCTGCCATCTTACCGGTGACGTCACGGCTCTTGTGAGGTCACGTGACGTGTGGTCACTTTTGCGTACAAAATGGCGGCAACCGGGGGGGTGCCACTTCTGAACTTCCGGTTTATCACTCTAAGCCCCTCTACCTCGTTGGGTAAGGAAGCAGCAAGACAAGTAAACTAAATTTTTGTTCTCCTGTGTTGAGAAGGTCCCGCTTTAGCTGGCGGAAATACGACGTCAACTCAGAAGTTACCTATAGATGTTTTCATGTTCCCAGCTATGTGGTCATTTTTCTCGTGTCTGATGGAAGTCATATAAAACAAGGAAGCACTTGCAACTGAAAAATATATATGTATGCGTAAGTGGAGGCGACATGCTAAAAATGATCAGCTCATTACGTCGACTTGCTAGGGTTAAAATTACATTAGTAGGAGTGATAATTTTTTTCTGAATTCTGAATACGTGGGTGCGCGCCTGTGATAAATTGTTTCCACACAAACCGTTTTTTTTTTTTAAACAAATAAATAAGTTTTGGTCTGTTTTTTGCTGATGAATAACAATTGTAGTGGGAGAAGGCGGGACGGGAGAAATAAATTCGCAGAGAATTTATGTGGCATTTATTAAGATATGTCTATAATTTTAGCATATAAGACATCGAATGATTATCTTTTGTTAAAAGCGAGAGAGAATTTTATGACGCTTTAGGGACCCTGACAACCGATGCCAGGAAATATAGTACGTGTTTTCTTCGTCTTTATGGCAGCTCAAAAGTTTGCATGCCCCGCGGAAGACAAATTAGCGGAATCTGGTTGTTATCATCATTAACATCATATTTAATAAACGTTTTCATCTCGCGAAAGTACAGTTCTCCGTGATATATTTTAATACAAGAAGTATTAGGCACAGGCGAGGCGATCTTGAGTCATTCTTTGACTCCGTATGTTTTCGGTTTGATGCAATCATGGTCACCGAAACCTGGGTTACCGAAAACGATTAGGTACCTCATCTTGAAAGTTACAAAATGCGCAAGCCTATCAGGGATGGAAGGGAGATCACTGAGACATGTCTTTGCCTTCTGAAACGTTTCGCTACTGCAAAGTTTCCTCTTTTTTAATAAAGTAAGTTAACAAGCGGTCATTAGGTCATAAAAACTAGGGAAGGGGTACTGGAAGCGTTAAATTACTACTTCCAAGATTTGCTTCATTTCGTCAAAACTACTTGACTTTAAGACACCGTAGTGACTGTTTTCCAAAACGTATAAAGAGTGGAGCCTGAACACGTTTGAGTTCTCAAGGTCACTGCGGTCTTTCTTTGTTTCCGTACTCATTAACGAATAAAAAAAGATACGTCCCACGTATTTCGGATTCAGGCTCATCTGTCATATTTACCCCAGTGCCTATAGATATCCGTGTTATTTCAACAGGGCCCCGTGCATTGCACCACTTGAAGCTACGCAAGACAACTCGTGAAGTGGGCGTCTTCACCTAAACGAAGGACTGGAAACGCGCAGGCTTCACCGAGGCACTCAGTCAAGACCTCTTGACGACAGAAACTTCTTCCTATCGCCGGAAGAAGCTCCTGGAATGGGTCATCGTTGAAGGCAGACGACGAGAAGAGGCTCCCAAGGTGGGCCTCCCTTTATTAACCCCCCCCCCCCCCCAAGCGCTATTGTTATGCATCCGCCGACGCCGTAATGTATGCTAATGCGCATTAGTATGCGCCTCATCCCATCATCCACTAATGGCGCATCGATAATACGCCATTAGGCACATCATCGATGCGCATATCGAACCAAGGCACTAGCTGAGGGCCGCCGTGGTCCATCCCCGAAGCGAGCGCATGTGGGAGCACGGAAAATGTGGCCAGGAACGATACACAACGACCTTAGCAGGTGCCGATTCAGCCCTGACCCGTTAGTTTTAGCGGTTGCTCCCGGTAATTATCAGAGGCACGGGCTTCAGGCTACACGTTTTCTCACGTAAATGCTCCAAGTTCTGGTAACGAAAGGCCCGATGTGTTGCGTTCTTCACCAATCACTAATAATAATAATAATAATAAAAGCAAGAGAGCTTGCCCCAAAGTAATAAATTATGAAAGGCTTTCAATACATGCAGTACTGCTATCGTAGTGCCTAAATGCTCGCGGGGCTTGGGTTCGCGCGAGTAGCGTTGCCGCCATTTGATGCGAGGGGCAAGTGTTACTCACTGATAGCTAAAAAACTCAGGGCTGGGTGATTACCATACATCTTATTATATAAGAACCCTGGAGAACGAGATACGAAGAAAGGAGCTTCTAGATAATGAGCCACGTCCTACGTTTGTTGAGTTGCCGGTGACTTGAAGGGTGAGGGGAGACGGCCAGGGCCCCTCTGCGTTAGCGTACACCTTCCAGGCAGAAGCAGCCACCCGAAGCACGCACACAGCGGCTGATTTATATTCTGTCGGCGACAAACAGATCGAAGCCTTCCTTCCCGCTTCCCTGGCGGCCTGTTGCCCCATGAGACACTCCTCTGTTCCTGGTCATTCTTTTTTTGCCATTTCTTATCAGTTATTTTTGGTCGACCGATGAGCATTGTTCAAATAATAATATGGTTAGCGAAACAAGGGCTGTTTTGTTTCCTTTCTGAGAAAAAGAACGAAAACGCGACCAAGACAGCCCTATGGTGCTATGAGAATGTCTGATTATCTGGATTTCACCGAGGACAGTAAACAAGAAGAAAATAGAATATTTCATCACGTACTCATAATCGATAATACTGAGTCATACTGTTCTCAGGAGGTATGGCTTCGTACGGTAGAGAGCGCTGCAATACAAGGCGAGCGAGCGCAAGTACAGCGCAAGTACGCTCTAGAACAACGCGTACTTCTAAGTACGCATTGAAACTTTAGTTTTAAATATTGACTAATAGTTCCTTCATGAATCTTAATTAATTATTTCCTTGGGAAAAATACTAAAAATATTCTGACTTGCTCGAAATAATGAACAAACTTATTAATTTGGTTTCGTCTTTCTAAAATGCACCAATATATTTTTAAACCTTCAATCAACTGGCGATGAACACCCTGTACACGTATATGCGGAGCGCAAGTTCGTCTGCTTCTTCTGCAGGGGTTGCGATGATGCCAGTACGCCGAGCTCTTATTGGCTGATTGAAAAAAAAGTGGGTAAACCTCACGGCATCTATCCTTCGTTTCACCTTACGTCCGACCGCAGCGGATGCCAGGAGACATCGGAGCCAATCGAAGGCCGTGTGAGTGTCGCGTGACCCTGGAGACCCTGGACCATGGGCGCAGTGACGGGCGGAGAGCGTATCATGTGCTACGTTCACAGAGCTAGATTAGCCGAGATGGCTCGTAGTTTCCGCTGTGGTCCCACGCAAGGGAAACGGAGTAAAGCTCTGAGGTTCACCCAATATCCTTTCAATTGAAGCCAGTCAGTGCTCGGTGACGTTCTGACGTCACCGCAACTCCTGCGCAAGAAGCAGAATACTTTCTGTCCGTATAGGTAAATTAGGTATATATACGTACATACCTCGATGTTTTATATCAGAAAGCTTTTACTCGCGGGCATATTTTCGGGGTCAAACTCAAACACGACACAAATAGCAGTCAGAGGATACCTACCGAATCTGCTACATCATGTACTTTAATCACACGTGACTTTACTAACGTGCTTCGAGAAACTAAGAAAAACTAAAGCGTTCTCCTTTCGTTTCTCCCACCTGCACACCCGCACTTGAATGGTGCCTACCTCGCTTCCCATGTGCCGTTTTCAAATTACGTTTCCTTCGATTCCTTCACAGGACAACAAAACTGGACTTGCGTGCAATGAGCTCGCAAAATGCTTCTCGTGCACGTTATGGGGGCCCGGCGCCAGCCGGCAGCGATTTTCCACATCGCAGGCGAAGCGAGAGGAGGCAGCCCTCTCTTCAGACGGAGATATCGATCTCCGAGCTCACCCCGATTTCTCCCTAATCACTACCCCCCCCCCCCCTCCCCAAACTCCGTTAAAAGGAGAGGAAGAATGGCAAGCACTGGGGGAGAGAGAGCGGAAACGTCACTTCCTTTTTAGAGAGGAGGAAGAGAGAGTGAGGGTTCAGTGCGTAATAGCGGTGACAGAGAAATGGGGAAGTCGGGGAGCGAGACAATGCAGACCACGTTTTTGCTTCCTCCCCGATTTCTCCCTATCCACGGTGGATGAACCTCGTCCGGAATTCTGGCAGGTGTTCTGACCGGGTGCGTTAGAACACTGGGGCCGACGACTGCCACCGGGGAAGCCACCGTCTGGCGCTGCCAGGTTTTATGGTTGCGGTGTGACGCCATGGTGGCAGCGCACGTGGCGTTTGTTTTGATCGCCCCCTCTGAGCGCGGATTGAGTGTCCTGGCACCACCGGAGGCAAGACCTTTTATTGAGGGGAGGTGAACGCGGTGCAAGCTTTATCTCTCCGAGTAGCTCTTGTTACCGAGTCTCCCAGTTGTGCCAAAATACAAAATAAAGCGAGATTACGAAAAAAAAAACTGTGTAAATCTGTTATAGCGCTTAACCATATAAAGAACAAAAACATATAAAACAGAAGTTCCACTTTGTAACTTTTCTTGCTTCGGCAAATAAAATTGCTTCTTCACGGGATGCAAAAAGATAAAATGAGAAACGTAAAAGATGGTATTTTATTTTTTTATTTTATTTTGTCTGGGGGGGGGGGGGGATAGGCGCAGGGTTGACGATGAACCCTCGGTTTCTATGAATATGAATACTTTAAGCTCCACAGTAGTTCGACACTCGCGGAAATCCTCTTTCATTTTACCTGATATGTAGATATCACAACCATATAGGCCAAGTAACTTTTGTATAATCTTTACGCGCTTAACAGGAGCAATTTGGAAAGCAAGCACTGTGAGAAGGAAGAAAAGGAGCGAAGGGCAGTCTTGGTTGCTATGCTACATTGACCGGCAGGGTTAAGAATAAACCTACGACATCAATACTAATAAACTAAGATAGTCTGAACAGCATTTTATTTTGTATATTTATGTACTTTTTTTTAAACTGACGTTGAAACACTACTGTAACAAGGATTTAATTAATAAACATCGTAGCCTTCCGCGGCAACGGCTGTCATCGGCGGAATTGTGTTACAACTCCTCCAATTATTTAGAGTTTCAGAACACGAATCCGGGACTACCTTGCTCACTAACAGAGTATCTGACTCACTAACAAAGTGGAATGCGACTTAAAAATTACGCTTATTTTCACAAGATCGTGTGTTCAGAATCTGTAGCCAGTTTCTTTGGTATCCCTTTTGCGGCCTAGAGCCAGTTTCTTTTGATTTCCTTTTGCAACCAGGACAAAAGGTTACCTTTCTAATAAATAGAGTGCCATGACCTCAGTTAAAATAAAAAGTAAGATTTTTCAACGGTTTGCTGCTCACGCTCGATTGGAGCCGAAGATGGAGGCTTGAGCTGATGGCTTTAAATGAGAGAATATTTGCGTTTCCGCTGTTGCAGGGTCCCTGTATCGAATAATCTTTAGGTTGAGCTCACATAGTTTTCGCTTCAGCAGGTCAGAAAGGCAAAACGAGTAGAAACTTGACGTTACATAACTACGTAAATGAAATCTACACCAGATGGCGTACAATACCAAACGTAGACAGGCCTACGATGTCCTGTCCACGTTTAAACATTCATACAGCGTGAAGAAAATCTGATCACAACTTGATGTCATCGAGTCGGCTAGACGAATTCCAGGAGACCTGAAAGGTTAGCACGTGGTTTATTCTTTTGTTACTGCTACACTGAGCAATCCAGAGAGCCTACTCGAATCTTAGACCTTCCAAAGCCCCATTGAAGACATCGTCGACGACGAGAGTTCTCTCACTCTTTAGTTCCCGTCGTGAAGCTTATGCGGACCTTGCAGGCTTTGGTGTAGTCGTCCTGACCCCGGCACAGCGTGCAGCTCTTCAGACAGAACTCCTGAGGTTCGACCCACGCAGGCGATTTTAGCATCGGTCGTTCAACGCTGTGGCAACCGAGTGCAGCCGCTCTCGAGTGGTTCGAGCATTGCGGAGTCCCACCCGCTGTTTTCATTTTGCGTTTGTATTCACACTTTTTTGGCAATATCTTCCTGTACACTATAAGGCGTTTACGAACTACCGCACTAGCCGGTTCATTGTACCTTCTTTTTTATTTGTGGTTGTTTTTCGTACTTTATTACCTCTCTTCTTGCAGGTTATTCAGATATTCTGTCGGGTACGTTCTTGCGAAGAAGTCGAGGTTCGGCAGTTATTTCTTTCAGATCCGCCTCAAGTGTTGCTTTATCTCGGGAGAGGGGGAAGGGGGGGGGGGGGGCTTCAATTTTGTGTGTTGACAAGTATACCAAAATTTATGTGGATAGTTTGCTTCTCCCAATGAACAAACGCGCAACATAGTTTTTAGAGGCACCATGTGCACTGCTTTATCTGCGAACAGAATGCGTTGTTTTATACTAAGATAGAAGAGGAACTCCATGCAAGCCACAAAAACATGTAATCGTAAACATTGCGGTAGGTTGACCTATGCTCCGCACGTTTTGAAGCCGGCACTCAAGCGTATACAATGCACAGCTGCCAGATTCCCAAGTATAATTTGACAGGTCATCACCTGAGAATCTCGGTTGCCGCGATGGGAGACAGAGTATTTTCTCTATTCTTCATAAAATCAAAACCATTATGAGATTGCCTTTTGGTGGGAATATATTCAACGGTCTGCAAGTGAGCCTGAGGGAGGATGGAATAAGCTTTAAACGGCTTGTCGGTGCGTTCTGCCCCGTCCCCCGGAGAATAACCCTCGGGATATTATCTAAATTTTGAAAAGATGGAACCGTGGGCAGAGATTACAGGTGATGTGTTCCTATCCGTTCACCTTCCATTTGATGCACACTCCATCCCAGCTGACATGCATTAAAAATGGGTGTTATCTTTTTCTTTTCAGTTTTGTGCTGCGAGTGCTACACCTGAGTACGCTATGATTTACTCCTATAAAACGATGTTTTTAGAGCAGGAGCCTGTGACTAGTACATTGTGATTGTTGGCACGTATATTACCTGATCCTCAATAGTAGTTTTATAGGCAGTTCAGATATATACGAATGAAAGAACACAGGCCCATAGCTGCGCGTTTTAGTCAAACATAGCCGATTAGTTTTTTCGCACACTTCATGCTAAAGGAGGAGTTTTTATACTCTTATTGATTGCTGCCTTTTTTAAATGACAATGCGCTTTTTTGAATATTTGGCACTGCCTGTCCTGTGCCGGCTGATGTTCATTTAGCGAATAAACCAAAATTGCACTTTCAAATGATACTGCCACCGCAAAATGAAGTACAACTCAAAGCGTCGTTTTTTAAAAGGCAGTGCCCTCAATCGTCATGATTTACAAGACAATTACTGAAGGTTGTGGGATTTCGCTTAGCTACTAACACAGGTACCGATAGAGTAACCAAAGGGTTGTCTCAACAGCGGCGGCGATCTCAAAGGAGACGTCAAAGCTAGTAGCCCTGCGGTCCCCACATCTCCGCGGCAATATAGACGACGTTTAGGGCTACATTACCGCGGGTCGGTTCGATTAGTTACCTCCGTCGGTGCCAATGATCGACTACCTTGTCTCGCTCTTTCGAATATAGCGGAAGAGAGGACACACGTACCAGAGTAAGGCCAGAGTCCAAGAGCATTTATTAGAACACTCTTAAAATGAACTACGATGTCCCCATCCAAGATTCCCCCGCGCCGGCATGGTAAGAAAACGTCCTTACCTGCCAGACGCGGGGTTCCGGAGAGCCAAGATGGGGGAAGCATCGGAGAAGCCGCCGACACACGTCCTATCCCTTTCGCAGTCACCCGGACGAGTCCCCTCCCGAAAGCGGGAAAAGTCGAGGCGAAAGCCTCCTCGCCTGTCAGCAGTGATTCGCATCCGAGCGGGGAACGGAAATCGGTCCCCCCGAGAGAGAGTGAGAGGAGGGCCCCCAAGCCAGGCGGCCCTCCGCTTCACGAACAGGTCGGAGCTCACGGCGAAGTCGGCCGAGTGTTCCGACCCGCGGCCGTTATCACAGCCATCGGGGAAGGGAGACCGCAGGAATCCCCACAAGGTCATTGTATGACTGATCGGCTACCTAGTTGAGCAACTTATATAAGCATCGCGTTGTTATTCATGAATGAAAATGCTCTGTGAAAACATTTTCATGTTTTAATGGACGAGTTTTATGTAAATCAAGTACTACTGATGCTATTAAACAGACAGGATCAGGACAATGAATGGTAGCACACATTGAGCCAAGTCACATGGCCAAACAGAGATGTGTAATTTATGCATCTCTCGGTGCACTTGACACATATATCTATACCGGATTTAGATTCGATGAGATTTAACAATTGTATTTTATTCAGCATCTATTTTCTTTTTAACACTTAGTTTTACTTTCTTAATTTTTCTACATTGGACTGTCTAAAAATAATGAGCCTTATCACCACTAGCGTAGAATTCAACTTTCTCGTCGAAAAGATATTTACACTAAATATTTTCACATATCATACAATATGCATTAAAAAGGCATATTTATTACTCTTACGATTGCATTCTCATGTTTCTTAACGTGGAAGCATCAGTACATTGAAAGGTTGTCTGTGTACGTTCGCATGCCTGCAATTCATGTTTACAAATAGATCCGCGAACTGCTCGATGTGCCCGACATTGTATCCGCCTCCGTAAAGCCTTTGTGCTTCCAAAAGGTTTCGTAATACCAATAGCGCTTCGGTAGATACCAGGCCACTCTGCTTTTACCAGAAATTAGGCGGCGGGTAGCGTAAAAACGTCAGATAATAATGGGAATGCAATGGTTATTCCTTCCTTCAGCTAATACGAGAATCGTCTAGTCTACGCCATAACAAAAACAACTACGCTAGACCACTTTATAAACACCTTTAATACAACCATCCCTGTCTACATTCTGTGGACCCTCCATTTGCATTTCGCGAGACATTTGGACTTTTAAGCCAGCTGGAGGCGGCACGGCAACCGGCTCCGACTGAGTTTGGAATATACACCGCAATTGTTTTATCAGGTTAGTAGAAAAAAATATTAGGAAACCCAGCAAGCGTTTGAAAGCGAAGGGACAATTGAACGCGGTGTTCAATTGTTCCCTCCATTTTACATGCTTTCGAGTTCAAAAAGAGACGACAAGTCCTGCAACTAACGCTGGTGAGAATGGGCTCACTGCCGTTCGGAGCTCCTAAAGAGAATACAATTTTTTAAAGAGTTTTATAAATCAAAACTCATAGTTTCATCGCAGCCCTTTGGATAAACATAAACATCCGATGCATCTTCAGGAATCAAAAGTTACCGCTGCCGTTTGTTTGCATTCATTGTGAGCAAGACAATCGCAAACGGTCTACATAAAAGACCGTATTAAAAATCCGACGTGGAAAAGCGACCAATCAATGCGAATTCGTCGCATTGATTCGTCACGCCAAGCTTCGCCCAGGTTCCTCGTGGACCAATACAGGTTTCTCTATACTTGAACTGAACTGGATCTACTCAGATAAATGTGATACACGTTACACAAATAAATCTATAAAACAGTTACACTAATAAAGCTATAAAACAGCAATAAACCAGCCGGAGCTATTTTTTATAAAAGTTTTATTCTTTTTTGCTTTCAGCACGATCGTTCGTTGTGTTATTTCCTATTCCTCCTAGAGCCGTTCCAATTCATTTATTTATTTCCATTTTTCTTTATACTTTCGAAAGTGGTTTTCTTAAGTGGGTGAATGTGATATCAGGCATCGCCGGCAGCGTAAAGTGACTACAGCTGGAAAGTTATCCCCTCGGTAGGAGGCAAGGGTTACCGCGATCACAAATTATACGGGAAAGCCCACCGGCAGGAAGAATTGAGAGGGGCGGGATTTCATCCTTCCCGGACCCGGCTAGCCAGACCTGCAAAGCCTTCCTCGGGGTTCCCTGTCCGCTGCTCTACACTCTTTTCGTTTTGTTATTGGCGCATTCCTAAATGGCACGAACGTTAGCGCGCGAATCGATATGCCTAGAGCCCCCCAGGCCCGAGGGTGCCTTTCCCTGCGCCAGCCTCGACTCCTGCAGCCGCTGCCGCGTCCACCACGAACTCAGTGGGCTGCTTTGGTTGAGGGGATCTCGGTAAAGGAAAATATGTCCGCGTGCTTTTGGCGTCCTTATATAGTCTTACGGCATGAGCGTGTCGACGAGGATTAGTTCCCGAGCTGGACTCCGGTGCTGCTTTCCACGTCGTCTATCCGGTTCCCTCTCTTCTGATCTGGGTCGCGATCCCGGACATGCTTGCACGACGCCGCCGCCAAGACGGACGAAAGTTGGGAGAGTCTTCGTGTCCGTCGGCTGAGTGGGCAATTTGTTTCTGGTCGATTGCTCGGGTCGCGTTCCGCACATTGAGACGAGTAAGTATCTGCGTGGGAAGTGGATACACGTCGGAAGATAACAAGACGTAAGGACATCGTTGAAGCGCTGGTGGAAGTTGCCATAAATATTCTAAATGTGTTACAATTTGTCGACGGATTTTCGGATGTTTTAATAAATTAGCTTGATAGGAGCTTTAAGGCACCAAGTATACTATGCAGTCCTCAGGAGCCCATGCTTGCTTTATATCGATTCGGCGAGTGGACCACCGACGAGTCAAAACGTGGTCACCTTGCAATGTTGGATCGGCATTCCGCATCATTCGTGCTGGACGCGTCTACATGCGACTCTTAAAATCGCATCCAGGTGCTTCCATTCTTTAACCACTGAATCTTGTGAACTGGTAGAACGCGTTTGAGTTCGAAGGAAGCACTCGACGATCGACATCGTATGTGTCAAGCTAGGCCTATGACGTGGTCAAAACATATTACCATGCTTTAAGCAAAAATGTAATTGAGTAATCAGGGTTCTTTGACATCTGCCGGGTGTCAGATGAGGAGGCTCTACTAACGTGCTACTCCTGCTGCAAACGGCTCTAGTACGCCAGACAATCACCCGTTTCTTACTTGTTTTACATGGTCACACACCAACTGTGAAAAATGGTTCAATCATGGCAGATTAAAGCCGCCGAACATCTGCGCCGAATAAATAAATTTTACGAATTTGGGCCCCTTCTTTGGACAAAGCAGTAAGAAAGAATTACACATATCATAGTGGCCAACGCGAAAAAAAGAAAATAGAGACAAACATTGAACATACTCTGTTACTGTCGGATTCTAAAGTTGCCTGTGGCTATTATGTGCACTCATAAACTCCGTTGAAAGTGTGAATATCTCCAAGACATGAAATCATGTGGTAGTTTCACAAGATACACTGTTGGTTCGCTTGGTGAATTGACGTCTGAAGAAATTCCATTCGGCTCTTACAATTTGTGACTTATATTTTCCTCGCTTTTGTATGCCTAAAACTCTCTTGTAAATGTTTTAAGTTGTATAAGCTTCACTTATATTTTTGTTCTTAATTTTATTTCGCAGTCGTATTTTTATTTCCGTGTATCTTTCATTCACATTTTCCTTGCCCCCTCTGCCTTTATGGAGTAGGCTTTATCATTTTTAAGAATGACACTTTCTCAAAATACATTCCTTATTTTTTTAATATATTTTCTTTCTAATATGCCAAACTCAAGCCTCGAGCAGCTAACTCCGCCCATACTACAGCTAAAAGAGAATTATGATTTACCTCAGCGTGTCGGGGCTTCCAACGGCTCAGATACCAGAACACGGTGCCAGAGTCGACGAAGCGTTTACCGCGTTGGACGTTTCGTAACGTAGATCGCGCTGTGGCATCACTTTGCATAGTAAGGCAAAAAAAAATAAAAAAAGTGACTATGATTTTTTTTTTTTTTTTTGCACGGAGTTTAAACTTTTTTTGCGAAGCGCAGTTATGTGCGTACCTTCCTCTCCTCTTACTCGTTCCCCCTCACTTGGCAAATGTCGTTTCCTAGCGTGAGAACATTTCTATATTCGAAATATTACGCGTCTAGCGTTTACGGGAGATTAGCGACGTGGCTGGCGGTCTCGCAGAATCCGGCGAAACGAAGTGGGACGACGGCACGCACCCTGCCGGGTTCGCAAGTTTGTTTCTCGGACCAATCAGAGTCGATTTGCATGCTCGGCTGTTGCTCCTTCGCCACGGCTGGCAGTCAGAGTTCGCGCAAGTTCTCGTGGGCGCTCCAGTCCTCTCCGCGCTCTTGCGCGCACCGGTCTCCTTGAACGCCAAACCTTCTGACCCCCTCCCCGGGTCAATATTTGCATCCGAGGGGGAAACTTGGCAGGATAAACTTTGTGCGCGCGCCTTCCTTTCGCAACGGTTTGTAAACGTACCGTACTAGGTTAGCGAGGGACGCTTTCGTTGCTTCATTCACGGTGCGAGATGAAAGGCCCTTGGTTAGCCCATCATTGGTGGCACGTCTGAGGTATTCTTCGGTCTTCGTGCGCTCCATCGTAATGACTTTGTGATTACGCCGATCAGAAAAAGCAAATTGAGCAGCTCTATAGAAACTACATTAGCAAATTACGCTTGTAGGATATTTTCTTTTCATTCCTCAACCGGCTGACTCAAAACATCTGCGAGCGAGAATATCAAAGACAACTCCCCGCAGGTGGCTTTGCTATATAGGTGTAATCCGTGCGACAACTCCTGGATGTACCGGCTAGTTATATCTGTTACCATTGAGAACGAGAACTGAATTTCATGTACGTGCATGAAAGGAAAATCAATTTATTTATTTACTTTGGTAGCATCAGGCAGCAGAAGTCCTTGCACAGGCTGCATGGAAGATGTTATCAAATGCATAAAAATGTCCAATATTCAATATATATATACATATTGACAAAATATATGATTAGGATGATACATCTTCAATGGAGATGGTGAAGGAGGGAAGGGGGTTCCACTCTGAGTTGTCCTTGGGTTGAAAGGAACTAAGTGACACATAATTTTTCTGTAATAGGGAATGGCAACTTAATGAAAGGTGTGAAGGTTGTGAAAGAAGTTCGCGTTGCAATTATGAGTTACAGAAAAAAAAATACAATGCTATAAATTCATGGTGGCTTTTACGTATATATAGCACAGAGTTGTTATAATATACGCTAGAGGTTAAACTGGCGCTAGTGTCTACACGACTTACAGGATGCCAATTGAAGCAGACAGCAATCAGTCTACTTTGTGGTGCTCATGTGCATTCCTATAGAACATTGCGCGTTCATTTTGTTTCTTTGCCGGAAAATAACATGAATTAGTTTTGTTATTTCGGTCGTACCGAATATTATCTACCCTTATTATCACTGTAAATGTGTAATTGCTTAGTTACAGTATTTTTCTTCATCAGAGAACGATGCTAAACTTCGCTATAGTTAATGCCGAAACATGTGTTCCATGGCACGTGGGTAAAAACAAGCGACGATTCTAAGCCAAATAATGAGCGAAAGTAATGTAGTACACTCTTAGTCCGGTAACGACTGATGAAACGGCTACAGCCTATTTAGGCGTGACGTACGGTGGATGACAGCATGACAAGAGAGTGACCCTGAAAGTAGCCATGACAGTCCAGCGTCTCCACGTCACCTTAGACCACTTAGGCATTACAACTTCATTTATAGCCGTGACATTAAGAGCTCCTCACATCATTGGCGTTACAAGCTGTTTGTCACGCTTATAATGTAACGCCGATAGAACGAGTAACGGCTAGATTCAGAGCACAAAAATAATAAACGTACAATTTCAAAGTTCGAGTCTCGCCGGAGGCAGCTTGCATTAGCAGTGCTACGAGCAAAACAAGCCGACAAAGCGCCGGCCCCGGGGCCTGAGCACGGTTGACCTTGAAGGTCTTGCTCGAGAGCACTCGGTTTAACGGCTAACATGACGGAACGTGTTAAGAGGGACCTCTCCATTTCACTTTTTCAGGGGGAAGGATGAGGCGGAGGAGTCGGCGACTCGGCGATTTTTGGACTAGCCCACGGCTTCTTTTTTCGCCACGAGAAGGCGCGCAACGGAGTGTCGGACTCGGACTCGGTGCCTCGCCATTGTCTTTGTCAATGAACTTACGGACCGGAAGGAAGAGTTACGCTGCGATGTTCACGTCCGCAGACATTCGTGGCGTAGTGCGCGGCCATTGTCGCCATGAAGGTTGAGACTGTCAAGAGTTCATGAGAGAGACGGGTGGCCCCAGTGGAAGTGGGAACGTAGCATCTCTGTTCGGCTGCTGCTCATACTGTGGTCGCGCGTCTGCAAGCCATGGACGTCTTGAGTTTTTAGGTGAGCGTTTTGTTGTTTTTAAACCCGCCGAAAACTTTGAACCTCGTTGAATTAATTTGAGGCTCCGCAACGGGTGTAGGAACAAATGGTCCCGGAATTAATGGTCCCGGAACAAACGGTCCCGGAACAAATGGTCCCGGAACTAATGGTCCCAAGTCCAAGGTAGGAAAAAATGGTCCCGTAAGAAAATTGTTAAGATGCACCATGCAATATACTTTATCCGTTATGCAATCAGTGATTTCCTGGTGGAATGAAGAGTCTCGTCTATATTTTGAGGCCGGTTACTTCACTTGGCACACATTTTTTTTTGGCGGAAATTCGCACACGGCGTACGCGGTGTGTATGCCATGCAGGGCCAGATATCTGAACTAAAAGCGCCTGTCACAAATTTCTGGCCATGTTAACCGAAGTATCATGTGAGAAGCCACTCCTTACTTCGACCTTATCCTTCTCCGGATTCCTGACTCGCAAGGTGGGGCCCCGTTTTCCTAGTATATCGGCGGCGCACGCCACTGCTCTCCTTGCCCGTGCTGTGAGGACGGTGGCAGTAGCACATATGCGGCACGTAGCGTCCTGGACCGTCCGTAGGCAGCAGCGGGCGCAACAACAGGGCAGCCCGCCCTCTTTTGTGCTCAAGTGGGAAGCTCGGGGTGCGCCAATTAGATGTAATTAATTGCAATGGGCCCCAGGGGCCAGGCTTGGGGCTGTGCCGGGACAAGAGGCACCTGGTCCCTCCCAATCGAGTGCGCCCGGCTCCGTGGTTTCGCGGCAGTTGCTTCTTGCACACCCGGAACGAGAAAGGCAGAGACGCAGGAAGCTGTGCGGCGGCTAATTGCGGAGGATACTGCCCCAGGACAGCGTCTGGAACGTCGGCTGATTTGTCGGCCGGCTGGTAGCGTGCTCAGATCGTCGCAGTGGTTTATGTTAGAGAGCGCGGTCTAGGGTGTGTCTGGAAGAGAAGTGAGGAGGCCTAAAGGCGGCGGCTTCAGAGAGAGTATGGCTGAAATGTTTACGGAGTCTGGGGCGTGCATCATGAAAAGACCATGTGACCCTTGATATCGCCGGGATGGTTTCGTGACGCAATGTTGCCAGATGAAGCGGTGGCAGGCGGAAAGGAGCGCTATGTACTCTGTGCGCAATAATTGCGATACTCGATGATAGTGGTTAGTGATCGGTGGGGTCTTATACTTGGGTCACGTCGGTGCTATTCCCGGCCGTGTCCAAGACCTGGGCCCGTTTGCTCGAAGCGCTAACCGCGGCTAAATTTAGCCACAGTACCTAGGAGAGGGATTTTTTAATCACGTGACTGGTTCGGTAGGGATGCGGGGAAACATGGCCGTGCCACGGTGAGTGAACGCCGCTCGCTTTGGAACTAATATGTCGTTGTAGCTGCAATATCGGGCGCGTTAGTCAGCAACGAATGGTACAGAAGGCTTTCGCTTTGCCCTACCTCACTTAAATTGCAAAGCATGAGCAATGACCTCGCCGCATTTTTTTAGATAGTCTTTCGAATCTGGCCATTCCTAAGCCTAAATAAACACGATGATTGTCGGCAAGGCAACGTCTTTGGAAAGCGGATTGCCTTGACTCAATCAACCGGGTTATGGAAAAAAAATTAAAAAAAAATGGAAAGCATGCAACATATAAGAAAGAGCTTCACTTTTTTGTGGTTTGTTCTAGCTTAATTTTAATGTTGCAGCAACTTAATTACTCACGTTTGCTCGGTCTTCGGGAAGCGGGAGAAGATTTTTCTAACACATCGCAAAAACTTTGACATGCCTGCCATCTCCAAGTATGCGCTGGTGTATGCCCGAAGGCGGCCGGTTGATCGACAAACGATGACCCATAGCAGACGTTCCGGCGTAGATAAATAAAATTCGAACATAAATGTATTTGAGCCTGCACTTTTTAATATATTTAATAAATACCAAAAAGCACAAATGAAGATTTCGGATTAGAAACTCAATCGAAGGCGAAAATAGGAGGTTATCGCAGACGACAGTGGAAGAAACCAACAACAACAACAATGTTGCAGACGGCCTTCAAAATGTCCGGGCACAGCGTAGCAGACGGACTCGCGGTAAGCGCCGAAGTGAAGCAAAGAGAGGAAAAACTAAGCCAAACAAGGCAAAACAAAATACGCGATGGTCGAACGTCAAGTAAACAAAAAGGGGAGAAAACAACAACATAAAAGCAGGAGGAAGAAAGAACGCGACAGCGTAGCGTCTCCTCAAAAATAAAAAATAAAGTAGACTTTGAAAAATGGAAGGAGTTGCTGACGGTCCAACGGCCGGTGCCTGCTTTTATTGTAGAAGACGACGAACACGTTGGTAGTCCGGGACCGAAATCACTTTTATTTGCACTACGACGCTCTCCTCGTTGTTTTTTTGTTCTTTTGGACGCACAAGAAGCCTGCTTTTCTTGTAACTCCGCTTTTATTAATTTCAATAATAGCGTCAGATTTGCATGTGCACAATCGAAGTTCTTCGAGAGCATACTGACATCGCAATAACATACGTGGTTCGAAATTGCCTTTTGCTTCTTCATCCTATTCGACAAAACTGTTATAATTCAATTAAGACATTCATGAGAAATGGAAACTGTAACAACGAAACGAATTCATTGATAAGAGCAGTAAAGTTAAAACGTAGCTACGCTCTAAAATGTTTGTACATTGCACTTAAAAAAAAAAAACAGTTCGAAGGTACATTCGTGTTTTGTCTCGCTTACATAGGTTGTGACAGAGTGTTTTCTTCAGGAGAGCCCCGAAATTGCAACCTGAAAGCTCTAACATCTTCCTCACGCGAAGAAAACGTCCTTCACTTATGAGGTGGCACCTATTTTTCAACATTCAATAAAGCGAATACCCGTGACAATTTTTTTCTTTCATTGGTCTCCTCGCACGGAAATAGGCAAAACCAATGCGTTGCGGAGAATTCGTCTGCTAGCGGAGGCTCCGAGCTCGCCAAGGGTGCTGGGATCACTTTTCGCCCGCGCTCCGCGGCTTCCCCTCCTTTCGCCAAGCTTCGGGGTGTTTGCCGCTTGGGGCGGACCGGGGATCTACCAACCAGAGCCTCTGCTACTAACAAAACGTAGTGCGCAGGATTAGCCGCGGTTAGCGCTTCGAGCAAACGGGCGCTGGGGTGACATATTAAAAGCTTTCAGATCACGTTGTCTTTTGTTTTTTAGCCCAAATTACAAGCACGAGTGTATCGGCTATTTGAGCGATTGTATTTGTCATGTCGGTGAAGAACTGAAACGATTTTTTTCTCTTTTCTGGGTGTAAATCAGCGTGAAGGATAAAATTGCTGGAAAAGTGCTCACTTTACGAAGCGATGAAGGAATCTTAGCAATTTCGCGCGCTAGCGCAACCAGTCGTTCCTTGCGGTGGCATACAAAGTATTGCACGTCGGGTACAACGGTGATCAATATAATTGGTCTTGATGAAGTGTTTTAAGGCATTCGAAATACGAAAAACCAATGCCCAGAAAAAGCACACTAAAGAACTTGAAATTTGAGGCAGTTCGAAGCACGTGTACTGCATAGAAATCATTCACACAGAAAACGGCGCATATGCGTTCGCTACAGAACTTACGCTTCCCTTTAAAAAATGAAGAAAAGAAAGGGAAAAAAAAAAGCGACGAGCATTCTTTTGTCCGAAATCCTCACGGAATCCCGGCATTTTCAACGAGGAGGCGCCCGCTTCCACCCAAGCCTATTAATATCGTTCCGGGGCTCCGCACGGCTATACAGGCGGAAGCGGAGGAGGGCGAGGGGGCCGCAATAAGGGCCGACACTTCCTCTCGGTTGTAAATCTAACGTTGCCATTAGACGCCTAGGGTCCGTGCCGCAGGTTGGCGCTCTTCTTCGCTACCAAAAGAAATATTTCATTCCCAGCACTCGGCACTTTTTTGTTAAGCTTCTTTGGTTGTTTTAATGAAATGAGATAATCTATTTACCTCCCGTCATTTCCGGATTCTTGGGGACACTCGGGACATTCCAAGTTTCCCAAAGGATCCTCAAAGTGGCGCAGACCTTCCAGAGAGCCGTTGTCGCGCCGGTGCTGCTTTGTTTCTTGACGGCATTCGGGGATCCTTTGAGTACGTTCCGCAATCATATAAGCACTTTCTTCTCCAGTCTCGTAAATTTGCGCGTCCATCAATATCAAACAAAAAAAAGTAGATTTTTTGTTTGTTGAGTATCAAAAAAAAAAAAGAAAGAAAGGGACCTAAACGCAATGCTGCGTCCATCAAAAAACAGATTTTCGCACACACTTTTTTTTTACCTACTTCGCTCGCTTTCGGGAAAACAGACGTGAGTACACGCACGCGTGTACTGATAACAGCGTAAACACGTGTTTCAGTTTCTCGAGTTCCAGGCGACCTCAAGTTGTCTGAATGAACTTCAGGCAAGCATTCCAGCGTTCTTAGAAACGGGCGCGCGTTCGTTGTACAGCGCGAGACAGTGTCAATTCAATCCGTACATGTCACACCTCTACGGCGCATTTGTCATATTTGCTTCACTCGTAGCCTTCACGCAACGGCATGCAACGAGACAGGATACCAATTTGGTCGCTTATGGTGCCCGTCTGAGCCGGCACGCGAAATATAAAGAAGGATACAGAAGGAGCGCAAAAGAGAAAGACCTAACAAAAAGAAACAACACAAGATAAGATGAGTCAAAAATAAACAAAACAAATGGCGAGGCGATGGACCGAATGCATTAAGCGCTGTTCGCTGATTGGCCCTATTTATTTCACGACGGGAAAACCACAAAATGAAAGCGGAACGCGGCATCACGTGATCCTTCCACCTTCTCCCTAAAATCAAGTGTTTATTACCTTTTTTTCGCTTAGGGAGACCTTTGATGTTTATGAATTATCGTCAAAACCACCGTTGTCATGTTGCTGTTGTTATTTTTTTAATCTAAAAGTTGCAACAGTACCGGCAGTAATGTTCCTGGATTTTTATGCGTAGTTTTCTGTCGCTGGTAGCAATAGATCGTAAAAACCGAACGTGCAGTGGCAGTGGGGATCAGTGGAAACAGTACCTATGATTTACTCCACGAGATGTTTATATTTAGTGGCGTCATAATGGGAGACGTCAAACTTCTTATTATTTGCCGAAGGAGTACACCAAGCTACGTGTAATGTTTACACTTTTCTAAGCAACATGCAAACGTTAGATCAATTCACTCAATAGTTTCAGCTGCGTCGTTTCGTGATACGACCACGAGGTACTGCGACTTACTCTGTTTCTTATGAAGTCCGGCAATCAGTTTAAGGATTTGCTAGGTATGCACGCGGCTGCTAAGTAGGAATGTTCTGATAAGTTTAATTGTATCCCAACGCCACGCAATTCAGCACAGGCAACTGCTGCTATGTGAATGGAATTTAACAGGAAAAAATTACACACACGCATTACAGCTATAGACCTTATGATTGTTAACTGCCTGTTCCGCTGTTGCAAAGCGCGTAGATTTGGCAAATCCTTTACAAATCCCGGTACGGCTCCGGGCGCTGGAGCCAGTGCCGGCTCCGCGCCCGGAGGTCGATTTAGGAAAAATGACCTTACGTATCAAATAGAGTTTTTTTTTTTTCGGTTATAGAAGTTTGTTTACATCCTCGAACTTCCTCGCTTATTTTTTTGGCAATGTAGCGCAGCGGGTACAGCCAGCCATTTCTTAGAAGTGCGAGTTCCGTATCACAGCCCATTCGCCATACGTACAGTGCACGACGAAACAAAATAGACCAACGGAGCGTGTGATCTCGCGTACCTGTTACGCGATGCAGGAGAAGGCGTACTGTCTAGTGTCGTGAGTCGCACATGCGCCACACCTGAGCCAAGCCCTCAGCGGATTTTCGTGCTCGGTGCACGACATCTGATAGCTTATCAACGTTGGTCATGAACTTGCAACATAACCGCGTTTTTGTTTCTTCGCAATAGCATGCACAGTTTTGTTTTTTTACAGCGAGAGCTAATAATGGGAACCACACGGGTAAATTTATTGAACGTCTTTTGCAAAAACTCACGGTGAGGTCGTTGTTGTTGTTGTTGAAAACATCTTTATTGCACAAAGGCAGGAGAGAGGGAGGGGGTTAGGGGTAAAAAGAGATAGAGAAGAAGTAGGAGTTAGCTGTATGACCCTATTCCAGGACTCCACTTGCTTGCGCCGCCTTGGCCCGCCGGATTAGCAGCTGTTGCTTAACCGGGTCCTCGCTTGCGAGCGCCGCATACCACTCCTCTTCGCTTGCTTCACATTGTGAAGTTTCTTCATTCTTCTCGCAGGCCCACACCATGTGGTATGTGTCTGCCTTTTGCCACCCGCACCACGGGCAGGCTGCCGACGCGTATCTGTCCGGGTACCAGGTGTGTAGCTTGTCTGGGGTGAGAAATGTATCCGTCTGTAGCCGTCGAAGGATGTGTTCACCTTCCTTGCTCAGGGACTTATGCGGTGCTGGAAATCTCTTTCGTGCAAGTCGGATGTCCAGTAGACATTTGGAGAACGACCACCGGTCCTCCACACCTGAGGCAGGAATAGAGTCCCGGCTCGGAAGAGAATCTCGGGCTGTGGCGTGAGCCACCTCATTTCCTGGATGCCCCATATGGCCTGGAGACCAGATGATCTGAGCCGCCTGCGGGGGTGCCTTCTCAGTAGCCCGGCCGCCACCTCCCCCACGGAACCCGCGGCGAAGTTGCGAACGGCGCCTTGAGAGTCCGATATTATAGTTGCTTTTGGATTGCAAGTGATAGCCAGTGCGATGGCCACCTCTTCGGCTTCCGTAGCACAAGACACTCTGAAGGAAGCTTTCGTGACGATCTTGCTCCCGTCCGAGGTAGCCACGGCTGCCGTGGCCACCCCACTAACAGGCCCCGCGGCGTCAACGTAGAGGGTGCCTGGTCGGCTATCCCAGGTCCGAGCGAGGGCCTCGGACCTTGCCACACGCCTTTCCGCGTCCCGTGACGGGTTCATATTCCTCGGAATTCTGCTTGTTCGAACACCGGCTCGAATATGGTCATCTAGCTCGATCTGTTGTCGTAAGGAGGCGGCGTTCGGGTTCGCCAACCCCAGCTTGTCGAGCAGCCAGCGACCGCTGTCCGTTTCTCCGAGTCTTCTGATTTGCGCTCCAATCTGGGCGTTGGCCAGCTCCTCAAAGGTGTTGTGCACTCCCAACTCAAGTAGCCTTTTAGTGGCGGCATATTCCGGCAGTCCCAGGGCATTCTTGTATGCCTTGCGAAGCAGTATGTCGAGCTTCTCTACCTCCTTCTTGGTGAGGTTTAAATGTGGGGGTCCATACATCACCCTCGACACTACAAACGCGTGCACGAGCTGCATGGCCTCCCTTTCTTTAAGTCCGTGTTGCTTGTTGCGAATTCTTCGCAACATGCCGTTGATCCTGTACCGTCGCCTTTGTGAGCTTGTCAAGTGTGCTCTTGTTGTTCCTTCCCTGTGGGATAAGCTGTCCCAGGATTCGCACCTCCTGCGGCTTGGTCACCTCTTGTCCGTCCAGTTTGACATTGATGTGAGTTATGAGTCCTTCCCGTGGGTTCTTCATGACCAGCAACTCCGACTTCTCCGGCGAGCACTGAAGCCCTCGGCTCCGCGCGTACTCTGCCGTAATATCGGCCGCTGCCTGCAGCCTCTCCTCCACTTGACCGTCGCTCCCGGACTTGCACCAGATCGTAATATCATCGGCATATATCGCGTGCTCCACCTCTGGGATATTGTTCAGCTTCTCCGGGAGATTTATCATTGCCAAGTTGAAAAGTAGGGGTGAGAGCACCGCCCCTTGCGGCGTGCCTCGTGGCCCCAGTGTTAAAGGGTCCGATCTATAGTCCCCCAGTGAGAGAACCACTTGACGTTTCGAAAGAAAACTTCGTATGTAGTTATACGTTCTTTCCCCGCAGTTAATTTGACTAAGTCCTTCTAGTATACTTCCATGCGTAACATTATCGAATGCCCCTTTGAGATCAAGCGCTAAAATGCACCTTGTTTGCGCTCGCGCCGGGCTCTCGAGTAAGTCCTTATACAGCCACAACAACACATCTTGCGTCGACCTGTGCGGGCGGAATCCAAACTGTGTATGAGCCAGTAACGAATTGTCCTCAATATGCTTGGTTAGTCTAGCATTGATTATCCGTTCAAACGCCTTTCCCAGGGATGATGTTAAAGAAATTGGTCTGAGGTTCCCCAGACTTAAGTCTTTTCGGGGTTTTGGAATAAATCGTACCTCAGCTTTCTTCCAGCTCTCCGGGGTGGTACCCGTCCTCCAATATTCCTCATTGAAGTGGCGCACAAGCTCTCGCAACGATCCTTCGTCCAGATTATATAACTGCCTCGCTGTGATCATGTCCGGCCCAGGTGCCGAATTCTTCTTCATCGCCGCCAGTGCAGCCTCTAGTTCCCCCAGCGTTATTGGCCTATCGAGCACCTTGTTCGGTTTTCCCTTATAGTCTGGTTGGTCAACCGGGGGTCCCGGCACAGGTATTTCCTAGCCAGGCGCTCCGTAATTTCGTCGCCTTCAACCCCCTCCTTATGCATGAGGGAAGTGATCTTGTTCTGTGCCACCGTTCTTGTCCCCTCCGGATCCACCAGGGCCCGAAGAAGTTTCCAGGTTTGTGCGAGACCTAAGCTGCCTTGCATCCCGTCACACAGAGAGTACCAGTTTTGCCTTGAAAGTCGCAATGCATAATCCTCCGCCTCCTCATTCAGTTCCGCAATCTTCTTTTGCAGCTTTCTGTTGCGCTCTCTGTCTTTTCCACCTCTTCGTTAATGACCTTCGCGCCTCCCACAGGTGCAGCAGATGTGAGTCCACTTCCGGGTTTTTCTCAGTTGTGTCCACCACCGTTGTATACCGCTCGAGGCTTTGGACTAATTCCCCTGTCCATTCCTCGATATTGTCAATGGTCGCAACGCTTCGCCCTCTTTGCTCGCGCCACTTGTCCCACTGTACAATCCTTGCTTTACCGATCTTCCTTCTGCCAAAGTCCCCGGTCTCCCAGCTTGTACACAGAATGTAATGGTCACTTCCGAGATTTTCCCCGGTGTTCACCCATCTTGGATTCCGGATGCCTCTCACCATCGTCAGGTCGGGGCACGTGTCCCGGCACCTGCTCGTCCCGATCCGTGTTGGCGTCTCCGGGTCCGTAAGCAGGGAAAGTCGCTGCTGGTCAAGCACCTCCGCAATTCTTCTGCCTTTGGCGGTAAGGTGGCGGTACCCCCACGCCGGATGCGCTGCGTTGAAATCCCCTGTTATGACGAGCGGCTCCCTTCCTGCTTTGCAAATGAAACTCGTGAGCAGTTGCTTGAGGTCCGATCGAGTGTCTCTAGGGTTACTATACACACACAGCACATGGAGTCTGTCGTTCGTTCTCCCCGAGGGGATTAGGGTCACATACACATGCGGAATGTCCGTCATCAACGGTTCTTGTACCTCCACCGGATATTTTTTATGCACTAACACTGCCACATACTGGTCCGCGTAGTGAGTATCGTAGCCCTTAATTCTGACATTCGTACACTTTCCAAGTTCTTGAAGAGTGATAACCGCAGGGGGTTCAGCCGCTTGCGCCGCCAACAGGCTGAGACCAGCTCTTTTCCGGCCGATTCCCCTGCAGTTCCACTGCCACACGCTCAGTTTCGGTTGAATCCGCATGTTGAGTCCGTGTCCGAGAAGCCCGTTTCAGATGGGGTTGGTGTACTCCCTCTTGGCCGTCTTCGCTTAAGTTCCTGGCTGTTTCGCATTTCTAGTCTCTCAAGCCTCTTGTTAGACTTGCTCTCCAGAGTCTGCATTCCCGTCAGGAACATCTGCATCTGCTGTTGCATCTGCTGAATTTTCTCCTTCAGCTGCGCGACTTCCGTGCGCACCTCCCGGATTAGTTTGAAGTATACGTCTCCCAGTGTGGTTTGCGGCGATGGGATCGCCTGCTGTTTAGGAGTATCCGCCTTCCCCGCTTCCTTGCGAAGTCGAGTGTTCTCCTCCATCAGCGCTTGAACTTCTTTTTCTAGCTTCTGCTCCGCTTGCGACTTCGGTAGGGAAGGCCATTTGATTGTGTTGGCCAGATCCCTATCCCCTGTTGACGCTTGCGTCCTTCCATTCTTCAAATTTGCCGCGCCTCTTTCCTGGAGGTAGTTCCTCGATCTGCTTCTCCTTCTGTTTGGCGTCACTTGTTTACGCGTCTGACTCCGTGACTTTGATCTGCTCTCCATCGACACATCCGATAATGTAGAGCTCCACGCCACCTGTCGTTGTCGTCTTCTCCGGCTCCAGCTCCTGCTTTTCCTGCTTTTTGCCGCCATCTTGGGCAAATCGGGTCGGTAGAACTTCTGCTTGCATTCTTTGGCGTACGGTACGATGGGGGCCCCCGCATAGTGCGCAGAATGGTACACATTCATGTCCTTCTTGTGCTCCTGCCTTCCCGCAAGTCTCGCATGCGTATCCCCGTGGCTTAGGACAGACATCCACCCGGTGCCCGGTTTCCCCGCAGTTGTAACACGCTGCCCTCGTCTTCCTGTATATGTAACACCGTTTTTCTGCCCTATCGAACGTAATCGTGAATGGTACTCGGTTCCCCAGGAACGTGACTAGCGCCGATTGCGATTTCCCGAGTCTTCGGGCCTCCAAGACCTCTGTGTTGCCTGCACGTGTAAGGCGCTGTATCGTCGCGTTATCCAGCCCTTGTCGGATCCCATGGATTATTCCTCTACACGTTTCCGCCGGTCGGGTGAGATATGCCTCGACCTCCAATTCCAAACCGGGTAGGTGTAGTGTCCTGATCTTCTCGAGTCGCGCCGCGTCCTCGTCGTCATTAGTACAGATAATAAGAATATTCTGTGCGGCAAGTAGTCGAATCTTGTAATCCTGTTGTAGCTCCGTCGCTACCGACCCTAACATCGCTTCGCCAATCTGGCTTTCGATGCTACGGAGTTCAAATGTCCGCCTGGGCTTGACTACCACTTTCGAACGATAATGGCGCAAGCTTGGAAGCTTAGGGAATTTCGTAATGTCGGCATTAGCCTCCCTTACTTGTATGGGTGCTGTTGGAGACGTCCGGTCCTGCTGCCGGGACTTCCGATCTCGGAGCCTTAATTTCGTTACCCAGCTTGGGTCATCCGGGTCGGATCTGTCAGCTCGTAGCCCTGTTCCCTCCTCGGGGCGGCTCTGCAGCCGAGCAGGGTCTATGAAGCTATACTCCATCGCCGCCGGATCGTACCCTCTTATCGAATTTCTGCGGCTCTGGTCCTCCTGCCTCGCCGAAAGTTGGTCTTGTGAAGCCACCGGTGCGGCGGGTGGGCTCATCATCGTCAGGCCGAGCAGGACGGCCGCCACCGGGATGGAACCGGCTCGCGGCGCGCCGGGCTTCTGCTAGGCTTAACGCGGCTGCCACGAAAAATATTCGTAAGTCCAGCGAACTTGCACTCACCAACACGAAACCGGTACCGATGAGCTCTAAATCACTTAAGTGGAGGCCATGTTGTCGGTGACCGCCGGCAGTGGAGACCTAGGGCCACCAGAGCCGGTGGAAAACACCGTACCCAACGGAGCCGATAGAAAT